>VZQC01007033.1:2130761-2157552 GCA_009823505.1 Rhizomys pruinosus | reverse complement strand
TCCTCATTCTCTTTTCTTAGTTCTTTAATTTGTTCTTTATGATCTTGTAGTTCTTTAAGTATGTTCCCAATTGTGTTTCTGATGTCTGTGTCCTGGGGCATCCCCGGAGGGATCCCACTGCAGGAGTCTTCCATAGGGTTGGTAAAGCTTGGCGTGGGATTATCCTGCCCCTTTCCAGTGTAGTCTCTTCTTCGTGATCCTGGCATATGGGCTTCTCCCTGCCTGTATTCCAATGTGAGTACTAAATGCCTCTTCACTGTGTTGAAGGATTGCTTTGCTTGCCTCCTTCAGATGCTTCTTCATAATCTCAGTTGGCGGGGGGAGGGGAGGGGGCTCTTCAGCCCGCGCCCCGGTACCTTCCGCTGGGCTCAGGAGATCTCCGGAATAAGATGTTTTATGATCACTCTTTGTTAGATGTCACTTTGCAAAGCAAATGGATATTAAATGTTTCAAAATGGCATAAAACAACCTTGTGTTTCCTGTGATGCTAAGATTTTTCTCATCCCATTGCTGAGATGTCTTAATCTAGAAAATTTTCCTTGAAACTAAAATTGCTCTTTTAGCCACCACATCTGATGTAGCCTGCAATTCATGTCCTTTGGTTTTCCCTTCTGAAGGACTCCAGCAAAGTCAGTGCAGAAAATGAGAAATGATTATTCATTTTTAATAGGATTTGAAAGCCAGTGGGCCACATGCTAATCTTTCAGTAAACTACAAATGTTTCAACACACCCACTTATGAATACTAAGTGCTTTGATTTTTTTGATCAAGTCTGCAAAGAAGTGAAGACAATGCAGAAGAATAAGGATAACAGAAATGAAAACATTCCAGGATAAAAAAAAAGAGCAGTGTTTGGGATGTTTTGAGAACCATGTGCACTTTAACAGTCAGTATACATTGGCTAACACATTGCCATAATCGACTTGATTAAATCAAAAATATTTTCTAAACACAAAGTGCTCAATGAGTTGATTATCTAATTAAGGGAAAATACTAGAACTATAACTTTCACAGCATATAAAAAGCCAAGTCGAGCTTTTTTACCTGGGTGCTGGGGATTTAAACACAGGACCTCATATTTGCTTAGCAAGTGCTTTCCCTGATGGCACCATCTTGCAATGTCTCTACCTTTTATTATTATTATTATTATTATTATAAAAGCAAGATCCTATTAAGTATCACTAAACTCACAAACAAGGGAAAGCTCAGAAGAAAATCGCACAGGAGGCAGCCATAGGCACATATCAATTTAATTCCAGAACTCTTGTTAGAATTATAAGTCACTAGAAGGTAGATAAGGTCTTAGTCCAGGATTTTTTTATAAGACTGCTGGCAAATGCTTATGCTAATTTATAAGATGTTTTACAGCACATATAGGTCATTCATTTTAATTGAATTGTCATGGGAAATTAAAGAGTAATTTCTGAATAAATACATAAGCTGTTCCAAGATTTAAAATAAAATTAGAATTCTTCTGGCTTTCGAGGAACACTTTCTGTGATTTAAAAGGTCAAGATTAGTGTCATATTGAATTTAGAACAATTTAAACATTATGATTTTCACTGAAGATCAAGTGACAGTATATGACAAAATTACTACTTTGTACTTTTATTTCATGCAGAATGTTTTTATTCAATTATGTTTTGGATATCCCTGAAGTTTGTGAACTTAATTCTATAAGAGTAATTTCTAAAGTTTTCCTGTTTCACAATGAATTGTGAAATATCTTTATCTTCTTTGAATGAGAACTTCAAGAGCCTGAGTACTGTTGGGTGAGGAAGAGTATGCCTTACCTAGGATTCCTCCATGTGCTGACTAGACTCCAGAGAATCTATTTGCACAGAAGGACATCTGGGTCTGGAGGCTTGACTGGATAGGGTTTAGTTTGGATATCACAAAGCATCAGGTCTGATGGGGGGGCATGGTTGGGGCATAGGGGAGGGACTGGGTTTGGGAAACATTGTATGAGTTGTACAAATGCTCAATAATATATATATATATATTTTTTTACTTGTGTTTTTTCTCTCAGTATCTTTTGAAATATTTTATAAACATGAACAATACTTTTTAATTTTTTTATAGTATTCATTTTTTTTATTTTTTTTAATGTTTTTTTTATTTTATTTATTTCTGTATGTGTATGAATGTACTCTCTGCATGCAAGTCTGTGCACACGTGTCGTGCAATGCCGCGGAGGTCAGAAGAGGGTCTCGGATTCCCCTGGAACTGGAGTTCTCCTGGAATCGGAGTTTCAGACGGTTCTTGGCCGCCATATGGGTGCTGGGGATCGAACCCGGGTCCTCTGTAAGAGCGGTCGGCGCTCTTAACCGCTAGCCCATCTCTCCAGCCCCTCAGTCTACAGTTTTTATGTATAATGAGGCACGTGCTCGAGTGCAGATGCTACAGAGGCCAGAGGAGAACACCACGTCCACTAGAGTGAAGCAGCTGGCAGTTGTGAGCCTTCCATCCAGAGCTGGGGTGCAGTACTGTGAGAGTCGCACATGTTCTTGACTGCTCGGCCAGCTTTTCAGGCAAAAACCTAGCTTTCGTTTATTTTTTTTTGTATTTTTATTTATTTTTGTATGTGTATGAGTGTACTGTCTGCATGTAGATTTGTGCACCCTGTCGTGCAATGCCGCGGAGGTCAGAAGAGGGTCTCGGATTCCCCTGGAACTGGAGTTCTCCTGGAATTGGAGTTACAGACAGTTCTTAGCCGCCATGTGGGTGCTGGGGATCGAACCCGGGTCCTCTGCAAGAGCAGTCGGTGCTCTTAACCGCTAGGCTATCTCTCCAGCCCTCAAAACCTAGTTTTTAAATGAAATATATTCTCCTCTCCCTGTTGGCAGGAAGAAAAAGATATCAATATAGTAAGGATAACAATGGAAATTAGAATCTCTGGGGCTGGAGAGATGGCCTATGGCTTAAGATGGCCGACTGCTCTTGCAGAGGACCCAGGTTCGATCCCCAGCACCCACATGGTGGATGAGAACCATCTTTGACTCCAGTTCCAGGGGAAACCGACGCACTCTTATGACCTCCACAGCATTGCACGATACGGGTTGCACAGACCTACAAGCAGACAGTGCATTCATACACATAATAAATAAAATTTTTAAAAAAGTGGAAATTAGGGCTGGAGAGATGGCCTAGCGGTTAAGAGCACCGACTGCTCTTGCAGAGGTCCCGGGTTCGATCCCCAGCACCCACATGGCGGCTGAGAACCGTCTGAAACTCCAATTCCAGGAGAGCTCCAGTTCCAGGGGAATCCGACATCCTCTTCTGACCTCCGCGGCGTTGCAGGACACAGGTGCACAAACCTGCATGCAGACAGTACATTGATACACACACAGAAATTTAAAAAAAAAGTGGAAATTAGTATCTCTTACAAAATTTAATAACTACAAAACATACACGGTGTCCTGACATTGACTAGGGTGTCTCTCATTTGAATCATGAGTAATATAAACCGTTTAATGAGTGATTGATTTTAGCTATTTATCTGCCTAAAATTCCATTTCGATGGTCATAATTTAGAGCAATCAGAACAAAAATTATTATGGTCTCATCTAGAACCTATTAATTCTCTGACTCAGCAAACTTAATTGATATAAGACAACATTCTTTTTTGTTGACTTATAGATTTTAATAAGGCTTCTTTCAAAATGATAATTTTCTTATTTTAAAAGGAATTCAAGGCTTCACTTTAAAGATTACACTTTTTAAGTGCATGATCCCTATTCACAGCTGTGGTACAGACAAAGGCAGAGATTCTCAGTTTAAAAGCTCAATAGAAATAAATGGGATAATTATAATTAGTTAAAATGAGTAATTCTTAACTGATTACTCCTACAAGCATAACTAATCTAATGTTTCACTTAACATGAAATATGGTTAAAATGTTAATTGTTAAGGCTTTATTAAAATTTAATTGCCATACGTCTCAGTTGAGTTCATTATTAGCCACTTTTTTTTTTTTTTTAGCACGAAGGCTTTATTTAGCCTAAAGTAAGGAGAACGAACACTGGATCAAGGACACCCTGCCTTTCCTGACTTACACCTAAGACAGGGTAGGATGAAGAGTGCAGCTGTGGCTTTAACAAATAGAACATTTAATACCAAGTCTGGTGCCCCTGGGTAGGAGATATTAACCATAAAAAAAACCCGAGTTATTTGTTAAACAAAAGTTACCAAATTAGCGGAGTCTTCTCCCTATTTTATCAGGAAAATACAGGAATAGATACCAGGGTAACAGTGAACTAGGCATAGGAATACAGGCAGGGAGATTCTCTACATAGGATACAAGCAAAGATTTGGTTACATAGTGTGATAATTCCCACCTCATTAACCTGGAGCCAAGATCTGCAGTAAGCTTTCTGTCTTACTTGTATGTGTGGGGGTTCATGCACTTGTGTGCATGTAGAGGTCGTAGATTGATTTCAGGTGTAGTTCCTCCTATTTTTTAAGGCTGGGTCTCACACTGAATCTGGACCTCACTGATTAAGCCAACCTGGCTGACCAGCCAGCCCCAAGGGACCCCTGTCTCTGTTTTACCAATGTGGGGAATTACAACAGTCCCAACACAACCAGATTTTTCTGTAGGTTTTGGAGATTAACTCAACACATCATACTTGCCCTGAAAATATTTGACTAGTCCCAGCCAACTTGCACATATTTTAATCGTATGTCTCCCATAGCCTTGACTCTGGGTAAACTGAGCACATTATTTTTAAGTACTAAGAATCAGACCCTGGGCCTTGCACATAAATACATGCTCTACCACTGAGACAGTCAGCTCTGCTTGCTTCTCACCCTAGTGTCTAGCCTCTTTATTGATGGACAGTGTTTCAGAGCATGAAATGACTACATTTTTTCTTATAAACTCTTCCAATTCCATCTCATTATTTCTTATCATCTTCTTCTGTACCCTCATCCATCTCCCTTTTCAGTGTTCACACCCAACAGATATTTGTAGACATTTATTATGCTTTCCCTTGCTCCTCACTTAGGAGAGTTATTCATACTGAATTCATTTAACATGTCTTCATAAATCAATGCAAACAGCCCCTTAATCATTTTCATTTCTTTTCCCTAAGCTCTTGTCAGTTTTTTCATGTCTTGCACACACAATTAGGAATCCAAAGGCCAAATAAATACTCTAATATAGGAGCATCCCAGCACCACTGAGAATCTGCCATCATTTCCCTTGATTGGGGTGATAATCCTAGGTTGCAGTTTTAAATGTCATGAATTCCCAAACAGAATCTACTACCCTGACATATGTGAGACTTGACTCACACAATCACATGACTGGTTAACTTGGCAAAAATTTTCTTCTCAGCAGAGAGATAAGGATGCTTAAATTTCAGCCAAGGTATGGCTATCACCACAGAAGTTTCTGTCTCTCTTTAATACCTTTTTATAATTGAGTTTGCATATGTATATTATATATATATATATATATATATATATATATATATATTATATATATGGAGAGAGAGAGAATGTTTCAAAAGAAAAATTATTTGTAAGTACGTATATTAATTTAATAGCACTAAAAGATTACAACAATGACACATTTTGCACTACAGTTTGGACCTGCTAATATTTGTGATTAAAGACATTTTTCAAGCCATATACAAAATGGAATCCTACAGTGAACATACAGCATTGGTGTCAGCATACACAAGATGCATGCAAGCTCAACCAGACAAAAATCCAGCATGGAACTGCAGAAATGGGTCACAGAATCCAATCCTATAAGAAGAAATATTGGCAGCTGGTTACTGTTGGGTGAGGAATAACTGGCCTTCTGTAAACAAGGGACTCCCTGGATAGGGTGACAAGAGCTCAGTGGATGAACTGGCACTGAGAAATGGCCAGAGATATTAATTTGGCATAATAGGCTTTAACACAAATGACAGAATGCATGAACTCCAGAGGTGGGGCTGTGGGACAGTGCAATGGAGAAGGGGGCATAAAGGCAATTAAGACTGATTGAGATGCTATGTAAAAATTCAATAAAAATAGAATGCTAATACCATGAGTTTATCACAATTTAAGGAAATTGTGTTCTCTTGAACACAATTTTTTGACACATGCTTTTATTTTTAAGTTAAATTTGCCTCTCAGTTAACTTTTAAATTTCTTGCTCCTACCTCCACACCATACTTGCTTCTTGCCTCACACAAATGTGCACGCAAGAACAGCCTGAGGCAAATCACACCTCCTTCAAATATTGCAGCCTCACTTCAGAGCACACTAACAAGGCAAAGCAGCAGCATTTCAATAAGAAGACGCAGACTGGGGAGCGAATCCAGCTCTGCCACCCCCATGTCAACAATCATCCTTCAGCAGCTTAGCTTGACTGAGGTTTTGTCAACCGGGATCTTAGGGGAAATCCAAATCCTAAACTCTAGTAAGAGCCATCTAATATATGCAGAGAAATGTGAGCTAAGTGAAGGAGCCAACACCACATTTCCAAACTGAGGGTAACTATACAGAATTGTAATAAATGTAGTCATGTTTGCTACCTATTCTGAACAACAACAAAAATCACATTCAACTAAATCTGTTTACACTTAGGGAGGGGGAGATCATGTTTTCCTTTAAATTTCACAGCCTTTAAATTTAAAAAAAATGAAGAATCACAGTGTTCAGATAAAAAGAAATTTTCTGTATCTTGACACTTTAATTGTGCGTGTGTGTGGTTTGTGCTAATTTACCTAAAGTAACTCAAGTGATCACTGACAAATATGCCTATCACTGTGAAAAACCACTTTTTTCACATTTTTGCAGAATTGAAATCCAATTGAATATCTTCAATTAAAAAATAAAAGTGTTTCTATTTCTTCCAAGAAAAAACTATTTGTAAATGAATTTGAGTGCTGTTTGTTCAAGAAATTTTGATTAGTTATAGTACTTTATAAAAAAATAGTTAGACTTCTTCAAAATGGAGACTTGAAAATCCCTCCATAATTGAATAGCTTAGTTTTCCAAAGTGTCTCATATTTAAAGTGTTAATCCAATGTTACAGCTGTTATGTAAATTTCAGACTGCTACTTTGAGAAATTAATTTATTTAAATTAGTAGCTAATTTTATTCACTTTTCAATAAAATACAAATATAAAACCTTACTTTTATTTAAAGTTCTGTGTGCATGTGTGTGCATAATGACTATGATTGATGAAAAGAGTTTAAAATTGTATCATAGATACATTGCAAATTTAGGACAGTTAAAACATTTTAAAACATATCAAATTATGCAAGAACATGTGTAAAGAAGTAGAAAGACTAATCACATTTAATTTATTCTTTTTTTTTTTTTTTTTTTTTCTTTTTTTTCGACAGGGGGTCTCATTGTAGCCCCAGCTGTCTTGGAACTAGCTCTATAGACCAGGCTAGCCTTGAACACACAAGGATCCACCTGCGTCTGCCTCCCAAGTGCTAGGATTAAAGGCATGCTGGGCATGGTGGTGCACGCCTTTAATCCTAGCACTTGGGAAGCAGAGGCAAGCGGATCTTTGTGAGTTCAAGGCCAGCCTGGTCTACAGAGTAAGTTCCAGGACAGCTGGGGCTACAGGGAGACCCTGTCTCGAAAAGACCAAAAATAAAATAAAAATTTTTAACAGAAAAAAATGTAATTCATGGATTAACATACCATCCAAACATCTGTGTCTACACCAAAGTAACCTATCATAACAATTAGTACTGTTTAAATACCTATATATCTAATTGCTTGCGCTTCATTAGTAGGATCGAAAGGTTATTCCTGGACAAAATGTCAGCCCATGAAAGGAAACAGCCAGAATTGACCAGAGTCCAAGACAACAGCTCCAGAGAAAGTAGACTGTTTTGCTTCTCATCCACCTGTGCCCCTTTTCTAAGCCTAGGGAACGATCTGTGGAAGAGGGGGCATGGTAGAATGTAAGGGCTGTGATTGGGGCGAATGGTGAAACTACAGCAATATAGCCTGGACACTCACTTGATCAACTTGATTGAACATACAAGCCCCCCCCCCACGCTGGCTGGTGGACACCCATGGGCTGTGTGGGTTTGGGCACAACTGCTTGCAAATTGGTTTTACATGAAGGATGCTTGCACTCATAAATTATCACTTATTGTTAAAAAATGAAAAAAAAACTGAGAGAAAGATGCAAGACAGTTACAGCAGAATGCATGATCTGGGATGGGGTGAGGTGAGGTGGGGGGAAGGGAAAGGGAAATATGCCTGAACTGAATTGGAAAATGATGTATGAAATACACAAAGCATCAATAAAAAAAAAATAAATAAATAAATAAATAAATAAAGGCATGTGCCACCATGCCCCAGCTAATTTATTCTTTATTATGTTTATTTTTGCATACAAGTGGACTGTCTGCATGTGTGTGAATGTACCTATGTTGTGCAATGTCTATGGAAGTCAGAAGAGGGCATCCAATTTTCCTGTAACTGGAGTCGTGGATGGTTAACAGTCACCGTGTGAGTGCTGGGAATCAAACACCGCTGCTCTGCAAGAGTAATCAGTGTTCTTAAGTGCTCGGTCAGACCAGCTCCCTAAAACTTATTTTATTAAGCAAATATTTTAAGGCCTGTGATTCTCCTAAGTCTGCACTGGTCAGTTCAGCAGCCCAAGACACATCTGGCTACAAAGTAGTTGACATAAAGCTAATGCACACTGATGTGTACTCTGTGTTAAAGAATTTCATGGATTTAATAAAATAGTTTTTAAAAAGAGAATGTAAGGCTTAGAGAGATGACTCAGCAGTTAAGAATGCCTGCTGGTCTGTCAGAGGATCAGAATTCAAGTCCCAGAGCCTGTGTTTTAGCTAAGAAATGTCTCTAACCGGGGCTGGAGAGATGGCCTATAGGTTGAGAGCAACGACTGCTCTTGCAGGGGACCCGGATTCAATCCCCAGCACCCACATGGCGACTGAGAACCGTCTGTGGCTCCAATTCCAGGAGAGCTGCAGTTCCAGGGGAATCCAACACCCTCTTCTGACCTCCGCGGTGTGGCACAACATGGGTGCGCAGACCTACATGCAGACAGTACATTCGTACACAAAAATAAATAAATAAATAAATAAATAAATAAATAAATAAATAAATAAATAAATAAAAAGAAATGTCTCTAACCCCAGCTGCAAGGGATCTGATGTCCTATTCTTGACCCTATGGGCAATTACACACACACACACACACACACACACACACACATACACATACACACACAGATAAAAATCACATAAATATTAAAAATAATGAATGGCTCTATATCAGTAATTTTATTTTTCTTTTGTATCCTATCCTAATACATATTGAATTCAATGCACCAAAGTCTACTGAATCTATTTCACTTCTGATTTCTTCACCGTGTTTAGTATCATTCCTGGAACCTCCAGACTTCAATGCTGGCTTTCCTTGGGTTTCCATTAGACAGTATTGGTCATTGCTGTATTTTACCACCTCAGTTAAACCTGCTAACTGTCTCATGTGGCAAGAACCATATGTCCATCATTTCCAGAAGCCTAATTAGACCAAAGGGAGTTCACAGAGCTGGGATGTTTTCTGCCTTTAAAGTAGAAGTCTAAATATACGCTTCTAGATACCATGGCTTTGAGATCTCGATATTTTTGAAAACTTGTCAAAACAATGCAAATACACTGTAACTTAAGATAATTCCTTTATTCACATAATTTATATAACAGTACATTATTACACAACAGTAAGTGCAGTATGTTTGATTGCTATAATTAGAATAAAGAAAAATATATTCCTGTCTCTACTTTGAATTAAATATTTGTGTGGTTTTACTATGACCCCACACTGTAGTTACACTACACTTGGGATATGAAGCTTTCCTCCAAAAACGATCACAGCTGGTTGCCCTATGTAAGTCTAATCGGACCTTGAGGATCATAACATCATCAATGGATTAACCCATTGGCGATTTTGGAGCTGAACAGGGTGGGAGAAAGTATGGTCTTGATAGAGAAAGCACACCTTGTATTTTTATTTTACTACTCCAATGTATATCTCTCTGTTTTACTGCTACCATTGTCTGAGTGGCCTCTCTTGCCACATGTGCTGCTTAAATGTGAACTGGAATCTCTGGAACCGTGAGCCAAAGTAAAACTTCCCTTTTTGGAGTGGTTTCTCTCAGGGATGTTGTCCTAGCAACGAAACTTTGTCTAATGTAGATATTTGTCTACATTGTCATTATTCGTTAACAATCTCCCGGACACTGTTCTTAAAGGTAGTGTCCACCTTTTCCCACACTGACCTCTTCATACTAAGATTAGAAAAAAAAAGAGTGTTGTTTACTTTCAGTGAACATTTATAATGGTCGAGGTCTTGCTGTTTGATCCAAACTGAATCAGTTAGTGGATACTGTCTGAACTTTTAGGACCAGTGGACAAGGGCAGCAGTGCTGCCCGGCTGAAGGCTCACTATGGAGCCATGTTGGGATGTTGAGGAAACCTGCCGGGCTCAGCTCAGCTGCATTTCCCAAGTAGGAGGTACCACTGACAGTCGGAGTGCCAGAGTGAATGGAATTGACCAAGACCTTGTTGAAATCACATTGTGGCTCAGGTACTTTCTCTGTTCCAGAACACATCATTCATATCTTCCCCATCTAGCTCTTAAAGTCTTCCCCATTAATTTCCTATGTGTAATTTCAAAATTGGTTTCTCCAGCAAAAAACAAAAACAAAAACAAAAACAAAAAACAAGACAGACAGGCACGTAGTTGTTTAGTATCAAGTATGAACTGTGTCTTAATTATTACAACTTGGTCAGTAAAGATTAGCTCCTGAGTGCCTGGTTTAAATTGGGCTTTGTCTATGGTCATATTGAGGACCATGGTCCAAATATAAGCTCTGGGTAAAACTACCCCCAAATGCCATTATTACTTATGTTTATCCCTTTACTGGTGGTGGGATCTGTACCACCCTTGGGTTCATTTTACCTGTGCAATTGTGTGGAGTTTTTCTTTCCCTTAGGACAACAAGCATAAAAACAGAAGACTTCCTCCTCTGGTGCGCTCTTCTGGGAACCACTGCCTGACCAAGCCCTCCACTAAAGTATCTCATGAGGAGAAACTGATTAGCTCTACTTATATGGAAACCTCATCTTGTAACCCAGTAACGTGTATAATGAATATATAAAGTGAAAATAATTAAAGACATGAATAAACTTTAGATGAGTGGATATGCTGTATTCTCTCTTCAAGACCCTTGCTTTCTGACTCTTTCCCCTCTCACTAGCTCTGTTTATTCCCAGGACAGTTTAGTTCTGTTTTCATGTCATAGATGTACATGTGGGATTCTTCCATATGTAGTTGTTGGATTCATATATATGTATGTATGTATGATATAAATATATATATACTCATAGATATGCATATAGATAAATATGTAGATGAAATCCAAGAACCACATATTGAAAAAAAAATACTTGTCTTTCTCAAACTTAGTTCGTTTAATTTGATCATCTCCAGGAAACATCCATTTTCTGAAAATGCTATAGCCTGTCCCTTCTTTATGGGAAAAACCCCATTGTGTATTTACAGTACATTTTCTTTATCTATTTCTCTGTTATCAGGCACCTAGGTTGGTTCCATACAGTGGGTTTTATGAGCAGAACTACAGTAAAGATTTATGTGCAAATTCCTCTCTGATACAGGACAAGGGACTATGGCTAAACAAATACCTAGGAGTAATAGCTGAATCTGTGGTAGATGTAATTTATCTTTTGAGAAACACCCTTACTGAAGGCTGCAGATGTTAGTAAACATTCCTGCCAGGGGTGCACAGTGCTCCCCATATGTTCTGCGTTCTGAGGAACTACCACAGGTTTCCAGGTTGTCCCACATTTCCAACAGCAGCACAGCTGGTTCTAAATCAAAATTATAATAGATCAACATATTTTTCAAAAGATGAATAATGCGATATTTTTCTTCCAGAGTTAATTAGTATTTGAGATCTTTTTATTCAAATTAAATTCACAAGACCAATTTCATTTATTTATTTATTTATTTATTTATTTATTTATTAGTCTTTTTGAGACAGGGTCTCCCTGTAGCTCCAGCTGTCCTGGAACTCACTCTGTAGACCAGGCTGGCCTTGAACTCACAGAGATCTGCCTGCCTCTGCCTCTCAAGTACTAGGATTAAAGGCATGCAGCACCACGACTGGTTTAAGAGCAATTTCTTTAGTAGATGTTTTCTTCCTCCATCACAATAGAACAGCATATCTCTATCTCTGATTTTCTGTAACCCCCAAACATAAAATGCTTTATTTGGTGTATGTGTTATTTCAACTGCAAGTTAAGAGTATGTCCAAATACTGGCTTATTTTTCCTAATCAAATCCAGAAAATAGTGATTTGTAGATGTGCCAATGAAGTAAGTCAGTGACACCATTTCTACGAGTTTTGAGTTTTATGCAAATACCTAGACAGAAAAGTGTGCACTGATTCTCCCACAGTGGTTAGTGCTTTTGAAATATTCTAAGATTTCCTTTATTTTCTCAGAAGAAGCCACTTGATGAATGATTTGGCACAGTTCTAGATGAGAAAAGAAGATGGATGGGTGGAGCACTGTGGGACTCCAGCAGAGCGGATTCATCTCGCTTTGATCTTTTCTGGGATGCCCTGTAACATTGTGGCTTGTGTCGGTGCCCTTGAAATGCGATCCAAGAGTTTTAGAATCATTTGCATTTATTGCTTTCTCTGACCTTTAAATCATTAAAGGTGCCTAGGATCTTGTGTTCTAAGGAGAGAGGGCTGAGGCTCCACCTAAGAGCACTTTTGCAGTACCTTCCTTTATTCTGTTGCATAAAATAAAAAATGTTGATCAGTTAAAACTTTCCTTTTCCCCCTCTTACCATGTATAAGGTATACTGATTAATTTGTCAAATAGGTCTGCATATTCCCTCTCCTCTATTACTACTTTTGTTCTCCCTATTCTTTCTCCAATATAAGATATAGGATTGCAGACATTTAATCCAATCATTAACCAAAACTTCCCTTACTCTGCAACTAGAGCATTTTTCCAGAATGGAATTTTGTCATTAGACTTTCCACTATTTGTTGCCTTTCATGACCACTCATTACTTGTTTAGGGTTTTTTCGTTTTTTTTTTTTTTTTTTTTTTTTTTTTTTTTTTTTTTTTTTTTGGTCTCTTTTTGGAGACAGAGTCTCGCTGTAGTACCAACTGGCCTAGAACCCACTATGCAGACCAGGCTGGCCTTAAACTTAGAGATCCACCTGCCTATGCCTCCCAAATGCTGGAATTAAAGACATGTACCACCACACCCATCATGACTACTCATTACTTTTAGAGAGATAAACAATCCATAATTCTGGCCTGTACTGACTAAGCTATTCTGGTGTAGTTCCCTCACCCTCTGGTTGGTCCCCCTAGATACCAGATCACACAGTGCTTGCTTTTCCCTGGGAACCATTCTTCCCTGAACAGTGACTCCCCCAATGCTCTCATCTAGCCTTGCCTTCAGATATCAGGGCACAAACGCAAGAAGATTGCGCCTTGCCAAGTTGCCTTTATTATAAAACATTTGTATCAAGTAAGAGTTCTGTACCTTCCTTCCGAAGATGTATGTTTGCAATTATATCATCTTGAGGGTATGCCGTTTAGGGTTAATCATCTCACAGACACCTTTTCCTTATGTTTTATCAGCCCTAGGGCTCCATAATAGTCTCTATCAGTTCCAGAGACACTTCTTTGATGATGGGTGAAAGATACATTTGTCTGTAGATATGAGGATGCATATTTGGAATAAAGTAAGAAATTAAGCTGGGGTAAGGAAGTGGCAAAAGTGGGGTTTTCTCTAGGATCCACAACCTTTCTAGCCACGTATATTTGGCTATGTTCACAGTATCACACATGAGTTGCCTCTGCTTGAACAGGCATTCATTCTACTTCAACAGCTATTAATCCCCCACCAAGATAAAAGTGCCTTACTGCACAAAGAGCTATAGTTTACTGGGACAGTCATCTCCTAAAGAATTTGTCATCATTTTTAAATATCATCATGGACAGCATTTAAGCAATCTGCACCCATCAGACCAGTCTGCTATAACAAATTTTCATAGTGTGAGAGGGTTACAGAGAAGAAATTGATTTCTCCTGTGCTTGGATTGTGGGCAATCTAAGATCAAAGAACAGGTGTTAATCCTATCGTGATACTATCTCAAGCCAACCTCATGATACTATCTCAGGCTAATTACCTCCTCAAAATGCTCACTATCACCTATTACCACGCCGGGGTCTAGGGATTCTGAATATTAATTTGGAGAATACACAGTTCAGTCCATAGACATCCAGTAATTATTCTCTCAGAAAGTACCTTTCTATATAGTATTACTAACTAACTAACTAAATATATATATATATATATATATATATATATATAATGTAAGAAACATTTAAGCAAAGAAATATTTAAGCAAAATATATAATATTCAGAAAACTGGTTTAATCAGAATGAAAGAAATTAAATATGAAATTTCTTAGTTTTGCAGCTTTACTTTTTATTATCTGTTCACCCATGCATACATTTTGAATACTCCAGCCTTTACCCTCTCTTCTTCTCAGCTACCCCATCAGCTCCTCTTTGTTTTTGCAAATATCTTTCCCAAGGTTACTACTTTGTTCTGGTTTGTTTCATGTCACACAGAACTTAGCTCTTGCCATCACTGTGACCTCAGTTATAGAACTATTCATTACAGCCTAGTATGATCAGCAAACACTGGGCCTCTCTCCTTCCCAATCTCTTAGCTGCCAATAACTCAGCAAAGGGCCATGTGAGCTCTTCACCATCCACGACTTACTGTTTGGAGGGGAGCAGACTTATGTGTACCTACTAGTAGTAGTCACAGCTGCTGTGAGTTCATAATCACCATGACTGTGTCATCCTTAGAAGAAGACATTGTAGCACTTCTCCCTACTTGTCAAGCCTTGTGTTCTTTCTACCCTTCTTCAGCATTTAAGTAGGAATATTAGGTAATAAAGTTGTAGCTCTGATTTATAGCTCATATTCTTTCATATTAATATGAGCAAGATCTTCATTATTTTGCCTTTATTACAGCTAAAGGAAATAATATTTTCAGTGAATCTTACACTGAAGTGATAGTTCACAGGACATCTAAGTAAAGCTAGCAGATGACCTGTGACTGACACGTAACTGTCTTTATTTTATGTATTAGTCACTTTTCTGTTGCTGTGATAAAACCACCATGACCAAGGGAACTTATAAAAGGAAGAGTTTATTTGAGCTTACAAATGACAGTTCCAGGGAGTTAGAGTCCATGATGGCAGGGAGGCATGGTACCAGGAGCTGGAGTAGAAAGGTTCAGATCTTCCAATGAATACAGGAAGCAGAGAGAGAGCAACTGGAGACTGGCAAGGCTTGTTGAACTCTCTAAGCCCGCCCCTGTGACGTACTTCTTCCAGCATGACCACACCACCTAGAACCTCCTCAAACAGCACCAACAACAGGATATAAAATGTCTGAATACCTGAAGCCTATGGGGGACATTCTCATTCAAACTACCACACCTTATGTATGTAAATTATTTCTCAATCTTTTAGTTATGTGTGATTAAAGGATTTTATCTTTTCCCTGGAAAGGAAAGCAAATTTGATAAAAATATTATATTATCTTTCTTAATATTGAATAGAGATGATGACCAAAGTTCGTCAGCCTTCCTTCATTGACCTTCACTGTCTGAAAAGGTCATAGCTCCAGGTTGGGTGATGGCTCAGTCTGCAAAGTGGCTGCTCTGCATGTATGAGGATCTGGATTCAGATTACCAGCTCCCATAAGAAATGATAGATGTGGCTTGGAGAGATATCTCGGTGGTTAGATATACATAATGACCTTCAGAGAACCCAGGTTTGTTTTCCAGCCCCCACAGGATGGCTCATGACTGCCTTTAACTCCAGCCTCAGGATCTGAAGTCTTTTACTGGCCTCTTCAGACACAGACATGCAGGTGGTGTACATACATGTTTGCATGCAGTAATGCAGAAACTCACACACTGTATATATATATATATATATATATATATATATATATATATGTGTGTGTGTGTGTATAATCAGTCATAGAAGCATATATTTTTTTACCTGAGCACTAGAGACAGAGAGAGAGGTAGATCCTCAAAGCTCTTTGGCCCGCCACTACTCCAGGAAAATTCATGAGCTTCTGGATCAATAAAATAACCTGTCCCAAAACTAAGGTTAATAACAATTGAGAAAGGCAGGCTAGGGAAATCAGCCTCTAGACTCCTCCAGCACGTACATACACATATGTACACATGCAATGTAATTCACATACACACACACACACACACACACACACACACACACAGATGTCACAGCCCTGAAGGAACCAGGTACAAACAATATGTTGAGATTATATGAAGCCCAAAATCTTTCTGAAAGCTTTGCACTGTTAGCTGTTAAAGTAACTTCATTTCCTCTAGGCTTCTTATCAGCTGCTCTTAAGAACAAATGCAATCCTAATGCAGATGGCTCTTTAACTCAGATACTAAAGCATCTCAAGAAGAAAAATCTGATGCAATTGGCAACACTTATTACTCTTGCCCACTCAAGCAGCAGTGTGAATAAATATTTTTAAAAGTACTCAAAACTATTTAGAGCATCTGCTGGGGGTAAATGGAATTATTGTAATCAAGTATAAGAGAGAGTATGGACATTTTCATGGAAAGAATAGTGGTCTATTTTTAATGTCTGTGTTCTATTTAAATGATGTATCATTTATTAGAAAAGAGAGGCTAAACTTTATATGAAAGTTAATGTGCATACTCGCCATTAATTTTTACCAATGATCAGTTCTTTGTAAAAGCATTTCCGATTTGTCTAATTGAGCCCATCCATCCTCACCAAAGGAGGCATTTCTTTCCATCTCATTGTTTTTTCTTCTTTATTTGAGAGGACATTTAAAGAAACAGTCAGACCTCTATATCATGCAGGATTATAACCAGGAAAATATAGCTATAGAGTTCTTACAATGCTGTGGTTCATTCAAATTGTCGTATTATAGAAATTATACATGGTGACCTTTATGAATGAAATATTTGAACCCCCATCAAAACCACTTTTGCAAACTACGATTGAAAACCATGGAAAATTACAATTACAAGTAGAAATAGAGACAGGTCTGTGGTGGAACTCAAAATGTGAACTGGCCATTCAAATGCTGAATGAGATGAGTGGTTAGTTTATTTTTGGCTTGGAGTCAAATGTAAGTTTAGAAATTTCTGAACTATAGCTTTTCTATTCTATTTTACTGCTTATCGGATTTATAATCAATGGGAAGAAATATGAATTCACAGAAGTGAAATTCCAGTATCAATCGAAACCATTTTGATCGTTGAATTTATTGACTGGCAAATTGGAACAGTGATAAAGATTTGATGCTCCTTTGAGAGGTATTTTATTTATGCATATATCCGTGTGTGTGTGTGTGTGTGTGTGTGTGTGTGTGTGTGTGTGTGTGTGACCTACAGGGACCTAAAACTGGCATCAGATCAGCAGGAGCTGGAGCCTCAGACAGTTATGAGTCTCCTGCTGTGGGTGCTGGCAGTTGAATTCTGATCTTCTAAAAGGACAGCAAACACTCTTAATCACTGAGCCACCTCTCCAGCTTCCAATGTTCCTTTGAAAACTGATATCTGTGACAATTAGCTCTATCCATAATGCTCAAATTAAGCTATTTCCATGATGGAAAGGTAATCTTGTGGAGTCAGTGTGTGTGTGTGTGTGTGTGTGTGTGTGTGTGTGTGTACTTGCTTGCATTTCTGATTTTTTTTTTTATTATTCCCCCCAAACAGGAAAGTTGGTAGATGAGCTTAAGCTTGTCATCAGACATCATAGTTTCTCATTACAAGCTCCAAGCCAGTGGGATTTTACTTAATGCGGATAATTTTCCAACCCAACCATTTAGCAGAGAGAACAATGCTTACTGTAGTGTGTCACAGTGAGACAGACAGCAGATTCAAGTGTCCACAGAGCACTGGAGTTGGTAACCAAACAAAAAGCTCCCACCAGAGTGCATAGGATGAGAAGAGAATAGTTACATAACCATATTCCATGGCTACAACTCCAGAACAAAATTTCCAGCAGATTTGGTCCTCTTATCTTTGATTTATTTATTTATTTATTTATCTATTTACTTATTGATTGGTCTTATTTTTTTAAGATGTTTCTCAGCCATCTTTAATTCCTCACTGATGAAGACTTTATTCAGTTCTTTATTCCATCATTTTTTTTTATATTTTCTCATTTTTTTAATTTATTTTTATTGATGCTTTGTGTATTTCATACATCATTTTCCAATTCAGTTCAGGCATATATCCCCTTCCCTTCCCCCCCACCCCACCCCTACCCATCGCAGATCGTGCATTCTGCCGTAAGTTTTCTGCATCTTTCTCTGCTTTTTTGTTTTGTTTTGTTTTCATTTTTTTTTAACAATAGGTGATATAATTTGTGAGTACAAGCATCCTTCATGTAAAACCAATTTGCAAGCAGTTGTGCCCAAACCCACACAGCTCATGGGTCCCACCATCCTGAAAGGGGGGGGCTTGTATGTTCAATCAAGTTGATCAAATGAGTGTCCAGTCTATATTGTTGTAGTTTCACCATTAACCCCAATAAAAGCCCTTACATTCTACCACGCCCCCTCTTCCGCAGATTGTTCCCTAGGCTTAGAAAAGGGGCACAGGTGGATGAGAAGCAAAACACTCTACTTTCTCTGGAGCTGATGTCTTGGTCTCTAGTCAGTTCTGGCTGTTTTCTTTCATGGGCTGCCAGCTTGTCCAGGCTTAACCTTTGATCCTACTAATGAAGCACATGCAATTAGATATTTAGGTATTTAAACAGTATAATATATACCCTTTCGATTCTACTAATGAAGCACACATAATTAGATATATGGGTATTTAAACAGTACTAATTGTTATGGTAGGTTACTTTGGTATAGACACAGATGTTTGGATGGTATGTAATTCATGATCTACTTCTTCTGTAAAGTATGGCAGGGTCTTCATGTGGTTTATAAATCTCTAACCATTAGAGGATGTAAGCTTGTGACACCAGCCATGGGTTATTCCTCCAAGGAGAGAGCCAATAGCCATTAGATTTGGGATATAACAGACAATGGCTGCCACTGCTGCACAGTATTTCCAGGCAGTGAGGTGTAGCTGGTGCTGACGGAGGAGTCTTGCTGACTCAAGGAGACCTATATTTGCTTTATTGGTTTAGTGGTCTTTGGTAACACTCTCTGGCATCCCAGAGACCATCTGTATACTTGCAAGTGCGGTCTCCATACATCTTTTCCATGTTTGTATCAGGTCTTCACAGCAGGGCCTTATCTCCTCTCTTCCTGCAGATATCCCAGTTGGAGGCAGGGAGCCTTTACCTTTTGTGGGGCTTGGATCCCCTGGCCAACATCTCCTTGGTAGAATAATCCATTGTTGATGTCAGAGCTCCTGTATTGATATATTTTGTTTAGGTGCATAGCTTAAGGAGACTTTAGCATTATATTTGGTTCTGAATAGAAAATAACCCTTTCACAGTTTTATGTCCATTAGTCAATTAAAGAAGGCAGTTTTACTGATTTACAAGAGAACACTTCTATAACAGCTGGTTCCAATCTAAGCTGGAGAATGACCTCATCATCCTTCTTATTTCTCTTTATTCTAGGGGGGGTAGTTAAAGAAAGTCTCTTGTATTAAAAACCTTTGCAGCACCTAGAAGGATAAGCTTCTTAGGAATCATAAAAGTTGTTACTAATAGGACTCACAAGGGGCCTGAGTCTGCAGCAATCTGAGCATTTCTTCCCTTCAATGCGCAGGGGAGTCAATCCTTCTGCTGGTACTTTCTGGTACTTCCTATCTTGCAAAGCTGCAATTTTCTTTCTCAGCCATTAAGTTGGTGATACTCTGGCCTGTTGGAACATACAAATCCTTTCCCATAGTTAGTTTTAAATTGGGTTGCAGTTTTTTGACAAAATGTTTTCATATCTATCTATATCCCCTTTTTTTTTTTTAAGGTGTTTAGTTTTGACCATGAGTCTCAAAAAAGCAATGTTTTATACATACCTATAGGTGGAATCAAGTCACAGATTTCATCAAGTTTACCCATGTGTTTTGGGTTATTGTATGTGATTAACTTGGGAAACAAATTTATTTTTGAGTTAAATATCCTATAGGTGAAAGAGATTGCTACCAGGTGATACTATATGACAGCAAAATTATAGAGAACATTTGTTTATACCAATCCCAAATTAATTGTTATACAGATTTTAGTTAAAGCTAATTTGGACAAGAGCAATTTATATATCACCAATTAACTCAGATGCATTACCCGTTTTTTATCAGTCTTCAAATCAATGTTGTCCAATATGCCCATATTACTTTTACTAAGTCCTAAAGCACCATGTATCTTGTAGACAGAGTCTGGGCAAAACTGGATACTTGTTGAACTCATGTCAATTGAACATGCACCAACGAATATACACCCGTGTCCCTCTCCCACCCTCCCCCCTCCTGAGTCACATTTTCAGTCAGTTTCTGATGCAATCTTTTCTGTTGTTGTTCTTTTAATGTGCATCCCTCTCCACAGAAATATTTATAACTGGGTTATTGGTACTACTCCACATATGAAGATACCATTTGTCGTTGTTTTTTCTGGGACTGTGTTACTTCACTTAACATGATGTCTTCAAGCTCCATCCATTTACCTGCAAAGTTCATGATGTTGTCTTTCTTTACTGCTGCATAGAATTCCCATGTGTACATGTACCACATTTTCTCTATCCACTCGTCAGTTGAGGGGCATTTGGGTTGATTCCAGTTTTTTGCTATTGTGAACAGAGATGAAATAAAATGCTGCATGTGTATCTCTCAGTAAGATGAGTCTTGTGGGTATATACCCAGGAGTGGTATGACTGGGTCAAATGCAGGATCATTTCGAGTCTTCTAAGGGTTCTCCACACTGTTTTCCACAGTGTCCTGCACAAGTTTACATTCCCACCAGCAATGGATGAGTGTTCCCCTTTCCCCACACTCTCTCCAGCACTTGGCATCATTGTTTTTTGATCCTAGCCACTCTTATTGGAGTAAATCTATATCTTAAGGTGGTTTAATTTGCATTTCCTTAATTATTAGTGATGTTGAACACTTTTTAAGGTGGTTTCTCAGCCATCTCTAATTCCTCCTCTGTGAAATCTCTGTTCAGATCTTTGTTCCATCTTCTGAGTGATTCATTTGTTTTTCTTTCTTCTTTGTTTTTTGAGTAGCTTGTATACTCGGAAATTAATGCTTTGTCAGAGTATCTGCTGTGAAGGTTTTCCTCCCATTCTGTGAGTTTTCTCTTCACTTCTTATTTTCCTTTGATGTACAGAAGCTTTTGATTAATGAGGTCCCATTTGTCAATTGATACCTTACTATCTTGTGCAGCTGCTGTCTGATTTAAGAAGTCTTTGCCTACACCTACGTCTTGTAGCTGTCTGCCAAGTTTCTCTTCTATCATCTCAGAGTTTTGGATTTCACTTTGAGGTTTTGATCCATTTGGAATTGACTTTGTACAGGGTGAAGAGGTAGGGGTTAATTTCATTCTTCTACAGGTTGGTGATCCAGTTTTTGCCCACACCACTTGTGAAGATTCTGCTTTTCCTCCAATGTGTCTTCTTGGCTTCATTATCAAATATGAGCTGGCTGAAATTGTACTGTGCTCAGTTTGGACTCTTCAATTTTGGTTCCAATTGGTCAACTGCCTGTTTTTTGTGCCATGACCCCACGCGTTTTTTATGACTATATGCCCTGTAGTGATAGTTTGAAATGTCTGGTATAGCGATCCCCCCTGTATTGCTCTTTTCGCCCAGAGTTGCTTTGGCTATTCGGGGTCTTTTGTTTTTCCAAACGAAATTGAGGATTCTTTTTTCCAAACCTGTGGAGAAGCTCTTGGGGATTTTGATTGGGATTGCATTAAATCTGTATACAAGTTTAGGTAGAATGGACATTTTTCTAGTCCGCCATCGCTCCAGCATTGATTGGTCTTTTTAAAACAAGTCTTCTTGTAACCCTAGTAGGCCTAGGAGTCCCTGTGTAGACCATGGGGCCTGGATCTCATAGAGATCTGCCTGTCTTTGCCTCTGGTGCTGGTATTAAAGGTGTATCCCACCAAGCCAGGTTTATCATTGAGAGAGAGAGAGAGAGAGAGAGAGAGAGAGAGAGAGAGAGAGAGAGAATATATACTGGAGTAGAACATTCACATTTTAAGCGCATCTTTCAAATGTCGGGGTTCAAAGTAGATCTGTGAATGTAAATAAATATCTGATAGCATTTCTGATATTTAGTAAGTGGAATTTTCACAGACCAATCCTTCCAGATGAATGAGAAAGAAGGAACTGGGCAGTATGAGGACCTGCAGGCTGTCAGGTTTGGTCTAGAAGGAGCAAGTTGTTCTCTTGAGACTGTGACAGGTTCTAAGATAGAACAGAAGTAATCCATGGAAACTATAGACTAGGAAACTGGGATAGGGATCAATGTATAAATTACTGCTCATGCAAGCATGAGGAACTGAGTATGAATTCTGGGAATCCACATAAAAGACAGACAAGTGTGTTAGCTGCCTTTAGCCCTAACACTTATGAGGCAGAAAGATGGTTATCTAAACTAGTCATAATTGGGAAAGTTCACTGAGAAACCCTGCTTCAGTAAATAAAGTGGAAAAGTAAATAGGAAGACATGTGCACATACATATGTGTCTGTACATTTGAATTCACACCACATGCACACACACACACAAACACACACACACATCACATACATAGGAGAGAAAGGAGAGAGAGAGAGAGAAATTTAGGATAAAACGATGATATTTAGCACTTGTGCTAAAAATCCTATGAGTTTCTTTTGAGACTGCAAGTTCTTTGCCTTATGTGGTGGAAAACTGAATTCAGCATTACAGTATATGTTTGAATTTAGAAAAATAAATTTGATTCACCGGCTCAGAGTTTCCTCATCTGAAATGGGAAGAAGTGCTTACCACATAGAATGCATGAAGAGCAGATGACTCAGTAAATGCCTAGTAACTCACAGACCATGAAAAAGCACAGAGTGTTTCCTTCAGGAGCATTTGTCTCCATTTATTCCACTTACTCCTAGACAATGGGTCTTGTGTAATATAAGGCTAATACTTGAAGTAGAATACCAACCAAAGCTTCTCAAACTATCATTTACAGAACTTTCATTCTGGTTTAAAATATCATGCACTTATCAGCACGAGTTCTGGAAAGTGTTGGGTGGAATAATTGCATACTGAAAATATTCTTTACTGCATTCATAGCTGAGTGAATTAATTAGTCTTTAAATACTGCTTTCTCAAATAGACTCTGCTGTACTAATAATATTTAATCATTTAACTGTATTTTGTCACTTGTGTGGGATTCGTGCTAAGAATGTCATTGGACATTTCTTGCAGAGTAAAAGCCAACACAGCAAATTTGGAATATAAGAAAATTAATAGGAGTTTCTGAATTGGTTTCTATTAATGGATTGTTTTGCTCAGTTCTGACTTCTGTAACAAACACCAAATCACAGGTAGCTTAAGCAACATAAGTTTGGTTCTCCTTTGGGAAACCCATGTCCACATAATGTAAGGTTCTTATGGATTCAATGTCTGAGTAAGGCTCTCTATCTGATTGCTAATGACCAAGCAGTTTGAATTGAAGATAAAAAGGGAAAAGGGGAGAAGTGGGTGGAAAGGAGAGAGAGAGAGAGAGAGAGAGAGAGAGAGAGAGAGAGAGAGAGAGAAGAAAGAGGAGGAGGAATAATAGAAGGAGGAGAAGGAGGAGAAGGAGGAGGAGGAAGAGAAGGAGGAGAAGGAAGAGGAGGAAGAGGAGGAAGATTTTAGGAGAACATAACATTCACCAAAGCTTCCCCTAATATGCAGTGTTTCCCTGGGAGACCTACATTTTGCTAATCTTGGATAGGCAGATCATAAACTTCAGTAATTCAAGATGGTCATATGATGAAAGAAATGAACATTTTTAGACCAAACTCATTTGTTTATCTTGCCAGGTAAGAGTATAATGCCAATACGTTTTGAGAGAAAATAATTCTTTAATGTGAGCTCCTTTAAGTATCTTCAAGGATTACCTGAAAAACCTACAGTAATGGAAAAAGAATAGCACTTTAACCCACACTCAGGTACACAAAATCGAATAGTCAACTGAGATGTATGTCTGAAAAGTACAGTGTTGAATTTTGCTGTGGAAACAGAGTCAGTGAAAGAAAAAACAAGGCTGTGTCATATCAAGTAGGCTTTTGAAAAATGAAAATCAATTACAAAAAGAGCAATTTGGCATCATATATGTTGGTTGTAGTTAGTATCAATCAAAAATAAAATAAAAACAATGACAGCAAATATATCACTAAAATAGGCAAAGGTCAACACAGCTACATAAAGCACAGTTTGCTGACAGCTCAAGCATGAGAGCTTTATGTCCCTTCAGGACCTTGTTTGACTTCTCTGTATAGAGTACCATTTATTTAAGTATTTATTATTTTTGATGCATCAGGAGCAGTGGAGCCCAAATCACCTTCGAATGCAATAACATAAGCACTGCTTCAGTAACCTTTAAGGAAGCTGTTTTGTTCTCTTTTGATTTGTTAATGTATTTAAAATCAAAGACCTAAGCCCATGATCTTTACTTGAATTCATTAGGTCAGTGTAACACTGAAATGCTGGTACCCTGTTGAAAGAAAATGTGGGAAGAGGAGGAATTTGATGAAGGTAAAAAAGGAAGTCAGACAGCAATATAGGAAGGAAAGCTAAGAAGTGGGGCTGGAGAGATATATCCCAGCAGTTGTGAATACACAGCATACATAAGATTAGGGCTTTATCTTTGGCTACATAACTACATATGGGAGAGAGAGAGAGAGAGAGAGAGAGAGAGAGAGAGAGAGAGAGAGAGAGAAGAGAAAGGCAGATCAAGTTAAAAACACAGAGAAACTTGTTTCCTCGCCTCTCGCACATGAAGAGGTTATTGTCACACTACTCTGTTAATTACAGGAGAGTGAGGGAGCAGTGGAACAAAGTGACACACACCAGTGGGGACATACTTGCTCCCATGGTACAAAATTTAGACAGAATCTAGTCAAGATCAGAAGAGTCGCACAGTGAGTCCACAGACTACTCTGAGCCAAAGACTCAGAGATCTTCGGCAATAATTTCTTTCTAACTCGGATGACTAACGATTAAACTCAGCATTGTAAATTACATGGAAGTTTTATATATTTTTAGTGAATTTTTGTGTTTTTCATACCAAAGATCTTAATCACCGTTGTAAGCCTTCGCCACGTGCAGCATCATCCTTTGCTGTGCTGGTCATTGCTGTGGTTATTAAGGCTTAAAGCTGGGGTTGAACCATTGATTGATGT
The DNA here is from genome assembly GCA_009823505.1 of Rhizomys pruinosus. NCBI lineage: Eukaryota > Metazoa > Chordata > Mammalia > Rodentia > Spalacidae > Rhizomys > Rhizomys pruinosus. The sequence continues at coordinate 2,132,065 of VZQC01007033.1, read as the reverse complement.
TCTCCTTAGCAGCTTGCATAGTGTTCTCCAAAATTATGAGAGCTAGCCTTCAGGGGGGTGGATTCCAGGTCAGTTCCAGCTCCATTGCTCCAAGTCCTGTGTCCGAAGTATGTCCTGTCTTCACCAATATGATCTTACCTTCAATTCCGGGAGCCAGTCTAAGTCTGTGGCAATAGCTTGTGAAATTTGGGGAATCTCTTCCCTTCCCTGGCCAACAACTTAAAGGGAGGTTTGTCACTGTTTCTTGTTATGTAGTAATCAGCTATATAGAGAGAGTCATGAAGAGATAGTGTATTTGTAATTTTTCAGGAGATATTTGAGCAAATAATTTACATCTCTTATAATTGAAATACATCATAATGTGCTACATACATAGCCTTATATAAGTTTCAGTTGTAAATGTCTCAAAATTTTTGATACATCTATTTATATTTTATGTTGTATAAGCATCATGCCTGCATGTGTGTAAGTGCACCTATATTGTTCATTGGCCATGAAAGACAGAACAGAGCACTGGATCCCCTGGAACCAAAGTTATGGACTGTTGTTAGCCACCAGGTGGGTACTGATATTTAAACCTGGTTCTTCTGCAAGAACAGTAATTGCTGTGCCATCTCTCCAGACATGTCTGAAAATTTTATTTGAATATTCTAGATACCTTTTTTTAGAGCAACCATGAAAAAACTATGCCCCATTGTTCTATTGACAAGAAATTTCCTAAGAGTCAGAAATCATTGAATAAGTAAGAATTTTCCAATACTGAGTTGATTTTAGGAAAAAAAAACTTTTTATTCTCTCCAATTATCAGTTTGAATAATCTTATTATAAATCATGTGATTAAAAATGCTACCCATTTATAAACAATGGCCAAGAAATCTGATTGTAAGACACAATTGTAGCGCATAAAATCCTGGCTTTAAAAAAACCCAAAGAATTATTAAATGATTTATTCAGTAAGGCATTTTTGAAATGATTACTGATATCTGCATATCTTTCTATTCCTGATTCTTTATTAAAATATTTTTTCTTAATTGTGAGGTGAAATTTTCACAAGCCTACAAAGTGACATGTTTATTCACTGATTCACTCATGAGATCTAAATATTGCTCTCAGAATGCCTTTCAGGATTTCTGGGAAACTCTTCAAACTTTTCAGAATACATGATTCATTAAAAATCACACTATGAACATTAGGAGCTGCTACTGACAACAGTGGGACTCAGAATGCACAGAGGAAAAGAGAACACCAAAAGAGAGAGCCAAAGTAGAACAACCTAAGCTGGATTGACCACCATGTTCAATTAA
>VZQC01007033.1:2083261-2128261 GCA_009823505.1 Rhizomys pruinosus | reverse complement strand
CAGGAATAGAAAGAAATGCAGATATCAGTAATCATTTCAAAAATGCCTTACTGAATAAATCATTTAATAATCTTTGGGTTTTTTTAAAGCCAGGATTTATGCGCTACAAGTTGTGGTCTTACAATCAGATTTCTTGGCCATTGTTTATAAATGGGTAGCAATTTTTAATCACATGATTTATAATAAGATATGATTCAAACTGATAATGGAGAGAATAAAAAGTTTTGTTTTCTAAAATCAAGCATGTATTGGAAAATTCTTACTTATCAATGATTTGTGACTCTTAGGAAATTTCTTGTCAATAGAACAATGGGGCATAGTTTTTTCATGGTTGCTCTAAAAAAAGGTATCTAGAATATTCAAATAAAATTTTCAGACATGGTTGAGAGATGGCACAGCAAGCATTACTGTTCTTGCAGAAGAACCAAGGTTATAAATATCTAGTACCGCCAGCATGTTGCTAAAACGTCCATAACTTGGTTCCAGGGGATCCAGTGTCTCATGCTCTGTCTTTCATGGCCATGAACAATATAGGTGCACTTACACACATGCAGGCATGATGCTTATACAACATAAAATATAAATAGATGTATCAAAAATTTTGAGACATTTACAACTGAAACTTATATAAGGCTATGTATGTAGCACATTATGATGTATTTCAATTATAAGAGATGTAAATTATTTGCTCAAATATCTCTGAAAAATTACAAATACACTATCTCTTCATGACTCCTCTATATAGCTGATTACTACATAACAAGAAACAGTGACAAAACTCCCTTTAAGTTGGCTATGGCAGGGAGGGAAGAGATTCCCCAAATTTCACAAGCTATTGCCACAGACTTAGACTGGCTCCCGGAATTGAAGGTAAGATCATATTGGTGAAGACAAGACATACTTCGGACACCAGGATCTTGGAGCATGGGGCTGGAACTGACTGGGAATCCACCCCCCTGAAGGCGAGCTCTCATAATTTTGGAGAACACTATGCAAGCTGCTAAGGAGAAACATCAATCAATGGTTCAACCCCAGCTTAACGCCTAATAACCACAGCAATGACCACAGCAAAGGATGATGTGCACGTGGCGAAGGCTTACAACGTGATTAAGATCTTTGGTATGAAAACACAAAAATTCACTAAAAAATATACAAACTTGCCATGTAATTTACAATGCTGAGTTTAATCGTTAGTCATCCGAGTTAGAAAGAAATTATTGCCGAAGATCTCTGAGTCTTTGGCTCAGAGTAGTCTGTGGACTCACTGTGCGACTCTTCTGATCTTGACTAGATTCTGTCTAAATTTTGTACCATGGGAGCAAGTATGTCCCCACTGGTGTGTGTCACTTTGTTCCACTGCTCCCTCACTCTCCTGTAATTAACAGAGTAGTGTGACAATAACCTCTTCATGTCGAGAGGCGAGGAAACACAAGTTTCATCTGTGTTTTTAACTTGATCTGCTTTCTCTTTCTCTTCTCTCTCTCTCCCTCTCCTCTCTCTCTCTCTCTCATCCTCTCTCTCCTCCTCCCCATATGATGTCTATGTAGCCAAAGATAAAGCCCTAATCTTATGTATGCTGTGTATTCACAACTGCTGGGATATATCTCTCCAGCCCCACTTCTTAGCTTTCTTCCTTATTGCTGTCTGACTCCTTTTTTCCTTCAATCTTCCTCTCTTCCCACATTTTCTTTCAACAGGGTACCAGCATTTCAGTGTTACACTGACCTAATGAATTCAAGTAAAGATCATGGGCTTAGGTCTTTGATTTTAATACATTAACAATCAAAAGAGACAAAAACAGCTTCCTTAAAAGGTTACGGAGCAGTGCTTGTTATTGCAATTCGACAGGTGATTTGGGGCTCCACTGCTCCTGATGCATCAAAAATATAATACTTAAATACATGGTGACTCTATACAGAGAAGTCAACAAGGTCCTGAAGGACATAAAGGCTCAGCTGAGCTGTCAGCAAACTGTGCTTTATGTAGCTGTGTTGACCTTTGCCTATTTTAGTGATATATTTGCTGTCATTGTTTTTATTTTATTTTTGATTGATACAACTACAACCACATATATGATGCCAAATTGGCTTTCTTTGTAATTGATTTTCATTTTCAAAAGCCTACTTGATATGACACAGCCTTGTTTTTTCTTTCACTGACTCTGTTTCCACAGCAAAATTCAACACTGTACTTTTCAGACATACATCTCAGTTGACTATTCGATTTTGTGTACCTGAGTGTGGGTTAAAGTGCTATTCTTTTTCCATTACTGTAGGTTTTTCAGGTAATCCTTGAAGATACTTAAAGGAGCTCACATTAAAGAATTATTTTCTCTCAAAACGTATTGGCATTATACTCTTACCTGGCAAGATAAACAAATGAGTTTGGTCTAAAAATGTTCATTTCTTTCATCATATGACCATCTTGAATTACTGAAGTTTATGATCTGCCTATCCAAGATTAGCAAAATGTAGGTCTCCCAGGGAAACACTGCATATTAGGGGAAGCTTTGGTGAATGTTATGTTCTCCTAAAATCTTCCTCCTCTTCCTCCTCTTCCTTCTTCTCTCCTTCTCCTCCTTCCTCCTCCTTCTCCTCCTTCATTATTCCTCCTCCATCTTTCTTCTCTCTCTCTCCTCTCTCTCTCTCTCTCTCTCTCTATCTCTACTCCTCTCTCCTTTCACCCGACTTCTCCCCCTTTCCCTTTTTATCTTCAAATTCAAACTGCTTGGTCATTAGCAATCAGATAGAGAGCCTTACTCAGACATTGAATCCATAAGAACCTTACATTATGTGGACATGGGTTTCCCAAAGGAGAACCAAACTTATGTTGCTTAAGCTACCTGTGATTTGGTGTTTGTTACAGAAGTCAGAACTGAGCAAAACAATCCATTAATAGAAACCAATTCAGAAACTCCTATTAATTTTCTTATATTCCAAATTTGCTGTGTTTGGCTTTTACCTCTGCAAGAAAATGTCCCAATGACATTCTTAGCACGAATCCCACACAAGTGACCAAAATAAGTTAAATGATTTAAAATATTATTTAGTACAAGCAGTGCTATTTGCGAAAGCAGTATTTAAAGGACTACTTAATTCACTCAGCTATGACTGCAGTAAAGAATTTTTCAGTATGCAATTTTATTCACCCCAAACACTTCCAGAAACTCGTGCTGATAAGTGCATGATATTTTGANATATATATATATATATATATATATGAGTGTATTGCCTGCCTGCGGATCGATACACTCATGTCATGTGTAGCCTGCAAAGTTCTAAAGAAGGCATGTAATTCCCCTAGAACTGGAGTTAAACGTGGCTGTTAGCCACCCTGAGGGTACTGGGAATCAAACCCAGGTCCTTTGCAAGAGCATTCAGTGCTCTTAACCGCCAAGCCATGTCACTAGCCCCCTACTTCCCCAATTCTATATTCATTTTTTTCGTTGAGTTTGATTGTTTCTTGTGCATAGTCCCAACATCGCTATAATTTTATATTAGCAACTTTCCAGCCCCCCCAAAATCTGATTCCTTCAGTCGCTCAGGAACCCTGACTCCTCTGCTCTTTTTGTTCCATCTTTCACAATTGTCTCCGAGCCCTGGGTTGCAGGGGTTTAATATAGGAGTCCTGTCCAGGACACGTAATCTGTAGTCTCTTGTTCTCTCCATCTTGGCCAGTTGTGGCCTTGTGTGTTCATGACCCTCTGTTTCATGTGGAAGCTTCCCCGAGGAGAGTTGGGAGATGCATTAGTATTCTTTCTATACCCTGTACTACTTTGTTCTGTGAGCCTTGGATGCAAGGTTACATTGTAGATATGTCACTGGAAGAGACATCTCACAGGCACTTACTGGTGTTTGACCAGTTGTGGATTTCTGTAACTGTCCCCATCTCTTGCAAAAAGAAGCTTCTTTCACGAGTGGTAATTGATATACATGTTTGTAAATATAATGATACACATTTAGCATACAGTAAGAACATATGTCTTTCTAGGAATATGACAAATGGGTTTTTATTTTCTATTATCTATGATCTTTACTGCTATGTGCATTTGGCTATTTTACAGTGCCACACATGAGTTCCTTCCCACTGAGCAAAAACCACAGGCTTTTAAAACTTGGATCAGTGAGCTACCATGTGGAGAGGTTATAGAGCAACAGGGAGCAAATGAAATGAAGTATAGTCTAGCTTATTGGCTAGAGCTAGTATCCATTCAAAGCTGAGAGAGAGAGAGAGAGAGAGAGAGAGAGAGAGAGAGAGAGAGAGAGAGACTCAGTGATGTACAACAATACCTGAATTGAAACAAAGTTTTCACAGGCCCTAGCAAACAAAATTAGATAGAGCAAGGATATAGAATGGGGAGCTTCCCACAGATATTTTTGCTAGCAGAATGTCTTCTGAAGTCTTTAACAGGACACTGATCCATGCATGCATTTGTAGGAAGTGGGAACACTTTTCTGGAAAACATTACAGGAAAAAGAGAAACAATAAAACTCACAAAGATCCTAACACATTTCCTATTCCCCAAACCCAGAGTGGAAGCTCATATATTGGGGAGAGTTTTAATGAGGCTTTACCTCAAATAGAAAATGTTAACCCTACAATAAATGTTACCATGGTCTTCCATAACAAAGATTAAAGATAAGACATGAGGGATTAAATTTTGACCTAAAGACAGAACTACATCTGAGATCAGAGCTCAAGAATATTTATAGGAAGGCAAGAATTACATATGACTCTAAAGGTTAAGATCCAAAATAGTAGGAGGAAAATGTAATTTATAATGAGTGAAAGAAAACAATAATAATTAGCACAAAAATGACATGTGTGGAGTTAATAGGCAAATACTTAGAAACTTATAATTATATTTCAGATAAACCTGAACCCACAGAAATGTGTGTGCATATTATATGAAGACATGGAAAATGTTTTAAAAGATTCTAGTTTAACTTCATGACAGAAAACTATTGTGTCTGAGTTAGGGACCTGGTTCTGTGGTCAAGGTGGCTTCTTCATAAGCATGAAAACCTAAGTTTAGATTTACAGAATCCATGGAAGATCCAAACTCAGAGACTCATTTGTCTATCATCTCTGTTCTACGAGAGAGGAAGAGACAAAAGAATGTGAAAGAAACTCATGGGCCGGTTTGTTTGGAATAGGAAACTGTGAACAATAGCCCCTGTGTCAAATAATGTGGAGGGTAAAAGACAGCACTGAGGTTTTCTTCTGCTCCATTCATGCCTCCTGCAAATGTTTTATCACATTCATACAGGATGCATTCACACAGAACACATCATACACAAATGTAACACACATGAAAATGAATTTAAAGACCTATGATATCTAAGGTAAAATTCAGGATATCCAAGAAAGAATATGGAATATTAGAAATGCTGTGTTAGTAAACATAAAATATTTTCTTAAGTTACATGTCAAAGCCACTATTTAAATTTACTTATTATTTTTATTTTATGCATGGAGTGTATTGCCTCCATGTACGTAAGTGTACCTCTGTCATGTGATGCCAGCTAAGGTCAGAAGAGGGCTTAGAATCCTATGGAACTGGAGTTACAGCAGGTTGTTAGCTACCATGTAGCTCCTGAGAACCAAACACCAGTCCTCTGTAAAAGGAGCCAGTGCTCTTAAACGCTGAGTCATCTTTTCAGCCTCTAAAAGCCAAATTTTAAAGGAAAAAAAATAATATTTCATAAAAAATGTGTGATGGGCTGGAAAGATGGCCTAGTGGTTAAGAGCGCTGACTGCTCTTGCAGAGGACCCGGGTTCGATCCCCAGCGCCCACATTGCAGCTGCAAACCATCTTTAACTCCAGTTCCAGGGGAATCCAACACCCTCTTCTGACCTCCACAACATTGCACGACACGGGTGCACAAACCTAGAAGCACATGCAGACAGTACATTCATACACATAAAAAATAAATAAAATTTAAAACAAGAATAACAACAGCAACAACAAAAATGTGATGGCAAAGTACATAACTACAATGACGGAAACCAGAAGAAAGGATAAGTGTACAGTACTTAGGTACTTATTTAGATACCAAGTGAGATAACATCACTGGGGAGTAGACTGAGCTAAATCAAACATATAAACATAATTCTTGAAACAGTCAATAAGCACATACATACACTACATGTATAGATTCACATTTAGATAGAGACATATGCACCACCTTCATAGATATAGGTAAGTGAATGAGATACAGTTAAGTAATCACATTATTAAATTAATCCAGAAAAGACCAAAAAAATAACTATTGTGGGAGAGGGGGTCAGAAATATTGTAAGAGCCAGGGGAGGAGGTGCATGACCGTATGGCAATAGAGTCTTACGGGACCCTGGGATCTTGCTCATATGAACGTACAACAATGGTGACAGCAGGCACAAGACCCATGCAAACTCAGACAGAACCATGGAAAGGGACAGCACACTTCAAACTTAGCCAAAGGACTATTGGGCAGCTGATTATTGCTGGGTGAGGGAAAGCTAATCTTCTTTAGGAAAGTGACTCTAGATAGATGAATAGACCCCAGTGGATAAACTTGTACTGAGGGCCATCTGTGTACAAAACTTTACTCAATAAGTTTTAACATAAATGACAGAACACATGAAATTCAGTGGGCAGTTTACAGGGAGCAAGAGGGACAGGGATTATAAAGATGATTAAGATGTTTTATGGGAAATACAAAAAAATTAATAAAAACTTTAAAACAAAGGAGAAAATGAATTAAATAAAGGACGTAAAGATGATAAATATAATAACCATATTAATATATACGGTGTAAACTGATAAATTAAAAGCAAAGAATAAAACAAGCCAGGCATGGTGGCACACCTTTAATCGTAGCACTTGGTGGCAGAAATAGGCAGATCTTTGTGAGATCAAGGCCAGCCTGGTCTACATAGTGATTTCCAGAACAGCTGGAGCTACAGGGAGAACCGGTCTCAAGAAGACCCCCCCCAAAAAAAGAAAGAATAAAATATAGACAGCCAACTATACAATGTTTTCAAGTTATCTTGTTTATACATAAAGATAAAAATATTAAAAAACAAATGGAAGAAAACTGGGGAACAAACTAATGCGGTTTGAAAGATAGACAAAAAGGCTGTGGTTTCAAGCAAAGTGGACTTCATGTAGGAAAATGTGGGACATTATGAAAAGACCAAACCTCCTCATCATAGAGATAGAGGAAGGAGAAGAATCCCAAGACAACACTATTGACCAGATCTTCAACAGGATAATAGAAGAAAATTTCCCCAAACTGAAAAAAGACAAACCCATACAAATACAAGAAGCACACAGAACACCAAACAGACAGGACCAGAAAAGAAATTACCCATGCCATATAACTGTCAAAATGCTACATGCTCAGAATAAAGACAAAATACCAAAAGCCACAAGAGAAAAAACAAGTTACACATAAGGGGAAACCCATCAGAATTACAGCTGACTTCTCAGTGCAAACTATGAAGGCTAGAAGAATGTGGACCAAAGTATTCCCAGTTCTAAACGATTTTAGATGCCAAAACAGACTACTAAACACAGCAAAAATGTCAATTATAGTTGAAGGAGAAAGAAGAATCTTCCACGACATGAACAAGATGAAAGAATACATGTCTAAGAAACCAACACTTCAGAAAATCTTCAAAGTGATTCAAAAAAACTGAGGAAAGGAGCAACTATCCATAAGCAATTAAAGAAAGCAACAAAAGCATAACAGAGTAAATACAAACCTAGATCAAGAATGCAAACAAAAAATAAGGTAAAAGGAAACAACACACATCTTTCAATAATAACCTTAAATACTAATGGTCTAAACTCTCCAATCAAAAGGCATAAACTGGGAGAATGGATTAGGAAACTGAATACTTCTATATGCTGTTTACAAGAAACCCATCTCACCCACAAGGACAGACACCATCTTAGAGTGAAAGGATGGAAAAAATATTCCAAGCGAATGGTACCAAGAAACAAGCCAGAGTGGCTATTCTAATATCAGACAAAATATATCTCGAAGTAAAATTAATCAGAAGAGACAAAGAGGGCCATTACATCCTGTCAAAGGAACAATGAGCCATGAAGACTTCAAAATCCTAAATATCTATGCACCAAACTCTAGTGCACCTAACTTTATAAACACTACTCTGTAGGACCTCAAGATTAATCCTAACACACTTATAGTGGGGGGATTTCAATACCCCACTGAGACCCTTGGATAGATCAACGAGACAAAAAATAAACAGAGAGACATCAGAACTGAACAATACAATTCACCAAATGGACCTCACAGACATCTGCAGAATATTACACCCAAACACCAGAGAATATACTTTCTATTCAGCACCTCACAGAACATTCTCTAAAATTGACCACATATTAGGGCACAAAAAGTAGCTCAACAAATACAAAAGGATAGAAATTATTCCATGCATTCTATCAGACCACAGTGCAATAAAGCTCAATATGAACAACAAAATAAGCCCAACTGGCTACAAGAACACATGGATACTAAACAACATAATCCTGAATAATGAATGTGTCAGGGAAGAAATATAGAATGAAATAAAAATATACATGGAACTGAACAAAAAAGAATACAACACAACAAAACCTGTGGGATACTTTAAAAGCAGTCCTAGAGGGAAGTTTACAGCACTAAGTGCCCACATTAAAACAAAACAAACAAACAAAAAAAAAGCAGAAAGAGAACAAATAAATGACCTAACACTGCAGCTCAAAACGCTTGAGAGACAACAGCAAATGAACCCTAAACCCAACAGACAGGAAGAAATAACAAAAATCAGAGCAGAAATCAATGAAATAGAAACAAAGAAAACAATACATAGAATCAATGAATCCAAAAGCTGGTTCTTTGAAAATATAAACAAAATAGACTGAACTTTAGCCCAATTAAGCAAGAGAAAGAGAGAGAGCAACTCCAAATCAACAATATTCATGATGAAAGTAGAAACAGACAAAGAAAAGATCCAGATAATCATATGGGAATACTTCAAAAATCTATACTCCACTAAATTTGAAAACCTAAGAGAAATGGATGAATATCTGAAATCCTGGGAACTAACAAAACTTAACCAAGAAGGGATTGACAGTTTAAACAGATCCATAGTATTTGGGGAAATTGAAGATGTAATAAAAAGAAACCTCCAAACTAAAAAAAAGCCCGGGCCCAGATGGTTTCACAGCAGAATTCTATAAAATATTTAAAGAGGTCCTACAACCATTGCTACTCAAACTGTTCAGAAGGATACAAACAGAAGGAATTCTCCCAAACTCTTATGAAGCCAGCATCACTCTAATATCAAAACCAGGCAAAGACACAGCAAAAAAGAAAGCTATAGATCCATCTCACTAATGTATATAGTTGCAAAAATTCTCAACAAAATGCTTGCAAATCTCATACAGACCCACATCAAAAAGATCATCCATCATGATCAAGTTTGATTCATACCAGAGATGCAGGGACGGTTCAACATATTATCAATAAATATCATAAAACACACAAATGGACTGAAAGACAAAGACCACACGATCATCTCAATTGATGTAGAAAAATCCTTTGACAAGATCCAGCATCTTTTCATGTTTAAAGTCCTAGAGGCACTAGGACTTAAAGGAACATTCCTCAACATGATCAAAGCCTTATCCACTGCCAAAATCATCCTAAACAGAGAAAAATTGGAACCATTTCCCTTAAATGTGGGAACCCAGCAATGCTGCCCCTATTGCCACTCCTCTTCAACATAGTGCTTGAACCATTTCCTAGGGCAATGAGATAAGAGAAGGAAATTAAAGGAGTACTAACTGGAAAAGAAGAAGTTAAGCTATCCTTTTTTGCAAATGATATGATAATTTACCTAAGGGATGCTACTCTGCCAGAAAACTTCTAGAAAAAATTAAGAGTTTTAGTAAACTGTCAGGCTACAAAATTAACCTAGAAAAATCAGTAGCCTTTCTTTACACCAACAATAAACAAGCAGAGAAGGAATATAAGAAGATCTTTCCACTCACAATAGCCTCAAAAATAAAAAGATACCTGGGAGCAAACCTAACTAAAGATACCAAAGACCTCTACAACAAAAATTTTAAACCCCTGAAGGAGATTGAAAATGACATCAAAAGATGGAAGGACCTCCCATGCTAATTGATTGGGAAAATTTATATAGTAAAAATGTACATTTTACACAAATTGATAATACATATTCAGTGCAATCCTACAAAATATCTATGAGCTTCTTCACAGACTTGGAAAAATAAATCCTTAAATTCATATGGAAAAACAAACGACCCCAAATAGCTAAAGCAACCCTCAGTGAAAAATGCAATATAGGGGGGATTGCTCTACCAGACTTCAAACTATATTATAGGGCCATAGTCATAAAGACAGCCTGGTACTGGCACAAAAACAGACCCATTGACCAATGGAAAAAAATTGAAGATCCAAACTTGAGCTCATACAATTTCAGCCACCTCATATTTGACAAAGGAGCAAAAAATCCTCAATGGAGGAAGGATAGCATCTTCAGCAAATGGCGCTGGCAAAATTGGATCACCATTTGTAGAAGAACAAAATTAAACTCCTACCTCTCACCCTGCACAAAAATAAACTCCAAGTGGATCAAAGATCTCAACATGAAGCTTGAAACCCCGAAGGTTATAGAAGAAAAAGTTGGCAACAACCTACAAGACATAGGCATAGGAAAAGATTTTCTAAATCAGACAGTAGCTGCACAGGAAATAAGGTCAACAATTGACAAATGGAACTTCATCAAACTTAAAAGCTGCTGTACAGTGAAAGAAAGAGTCAAGGATGTGAAGAGAAAACCCATAGAGTGGGAGGAAATCTTTACCAGTGACACATCTGACAGAGCATTAATGTCAATAATATATAAACTACTCAAAAAACAAAGAAGACAAATGACCTACTCAAAACATGGAGTAAAGAACTGAACAGTCTTCACCAGTGAGGAAGTAAAGATGGCTGGGGAACACCTTAAAATGTGTTCAACATCATTAATAATTAAGGAAATACAAATTAAAACCACTCTCAGATATCATCTCACTCCAGTGCAGCTAGCTAAGATCAAGAAAACAGAAGACAACAGATGCTAGAGGGGTTGTGGGGAAAGAGGAATACTCATCCACTGCTGGTGGGAATGTAAACTTGTACGACCACTATGGAAGCAGTGTGGAGAACCCTTAAAAGACGCAAAATGAGGGCTGGAGAGATGGCCTAGCGGTTAAGAGCGCCGACTGCTCTTGCAGAGGACCCGGGTTCGATCACCAGCACCCACATGGCGGCTGAGAACCGTCTGTAACTCCAATTCCAGGAGAACTCCAGTTCCAGGAGAATCTGACGCCTTCTTCTGACCTCCGCGGCATTGCACGACACGGGTGCGCAAACCTCCATGCAGACAATACATTCACACACATAAATAAACAAATAAAATAATAAAAATAAAAAAAATAAAAAAAAGACGCAAAATGAGCCTACCACCTGACCCAGTCATACCACTCCTGGGTATGTACCCCAAAGACTCATCCTATGGCAAAGATACATGCACATCCATGTTTATTGCAGCTCTCTTCACAATAGTGAAGAGATGAAACCAACCCAAATGCCCTTCAACAGATGAGTGGATGAAAAAATTGTGGTATATCTACACAATGGAGTACAGTTCAGCAGTAAAAAAAGATGGCATTATGAACTTTGCAGGTAAATGGATGGAGCTTGAAGCCATTATGCTGAGTGAAGTAACACAGTCCCAGAAAAACAAACGGAGAATGATTTCCCTCATTTGTGGATGCTAACACCAACCCCCCCCCCAGATGAAAGGCAAGCTGAACATAATTGTTATATTTTTGTTTATCTGAAAGCAACTATGTTATTATAATGTAAATCTCTCAAGGAGCTCTAGAATCCACCCACCACTTATTTTCAGACTCTGTAATTACTGTATATGGGTGGAGAGTATGTATCCATATTTTAGAGTAATATAAAATTAATGGAGGAAAATGTGAATTTCTAAGCATTAAAAAAAAGACTGAGAGAAAGATGCAGGACAGTTATGGCATAGTGCATGATCTGGGGTAGGGCGGGGGGAAGGAAAAGGGAATATGCCTAAACTGAATTGAAAAATGATGTCTGAAATACACAAAGCATCAATAAAAGGACAAAAAAGTAATATCTGTACTAGTGAAGCTGTTAATGTAGTTTAAATAATTTTCATGTTTTTTTCATTACATATTAATGAATTTGTATTTGTACTCTTTCTCTGCTAAGCTAATGGAATAAATATTTTGAGGAATATTGGAGAGAAAAGAATAATCTAAAGGAACTTATTTTGTAATCGTTGATTTTCCTTGAACCTCTCATGAACTTATTGTATTTGGAAGAAAATATTTTAACACAAGGTTGTATAGGACGTCAAACTCTAAAAAAAATGTGGACTTCCTGTATAAAATAATATCAGAGAGGTAAGCTATTCGCAATGTACAATATTTTGTGTCATTGTAACCCTGAAACTTTGGCTTATCAAAGTCTAGGATGGAAGCTGTAGTTACAGTTCTCAGCGCTGGAAAGTGGCTTCCCAACACAACACTGTACCTGCATTTCTTCACGCTTGTTATACAGCCTTCTTTTTGTCACTGAACCTCTATTTCATGTTGAAACATTTCATCTCTATTCCAGGGAGTTTTGTAGACTGAATTTTCATGGATAGATCATAATCAGATTATTTTCAGAGAAATCTAAACTCTTGTGAGAGTGGGTGTTAGGAAAAGAAGGACCGACTGAGTTACAACAATAACAGCAATCCTTACTGTTGACAAATGTTTTCTGCTTCCCATTCTGAAGAAAAAGTATGCTAATATATTGATTATTACACTGTTCTGTTTCTTTCCTTATAAAACTTTGATTATTTGCAATAAGCCAGTTCGCATTTTAGCTGAATATTATCTTTCACTTTCTATTACTGTCAGAGCTTTGAAAATCAGGTAGCTTTCTGATTTTAATCAGTTTTGCATCCCTAATGCCCAATCCAATGCCTGCTGTGAATAAAACTGAACAAATATCGGTGAAAAAGATGAATGAATAAATGAGCATATTTCATCAAGTACTCAACAAGTTCAATAATGTGATTTCTAATCTTCAATGTATACTGTAGGTCAGATATTCTTCTCATATTCCTGTCTGCAACATATTTCATTGTGCAATTCCTTATTCATGTTTATAGCCATGTTTTCTACAGCAGGAAACAACCTGCACATTAGGTTCAGTCCCTTGCACTAAGAGTGGGTATACCTTCAAGAATCCTAACATGCAGAATGCTTTATATCTGGGACCATTGGTGTAAAGAGAGAAAAAAAATCAATATTTTTCCCAGGAATTTTAAAGTGGCAAGATGGATCAGGAGTCACATTGTCTGTGTTTTGAAATGCCTGAGGAAGACTGTATGTTGAGGTTGCCATTTTTCATTAGCTTTTGTGCTATGCACTCACATACTTATGTATAAACCAGTGAAAGGTGTGCAGTAAACAAATGTATCAAACACTTAACCTGTTCATTAATCATTGTAGATTAGCCAAATGTACCTTCAAAATGTTAAGTTAGGAATCAACTGAAACATAATATGATACTGCTACATGTATAGGTACCCAGAACAAGAGTAAAACATAATATAATTACCATGCCTATGAAACATAGAGGGTTTTCAAACAATTGGCACTAACCAATTTCTTCAAGGTGCAATATCATGTCAGCAAAGTTCATTTTTTTCAAATTTTATTTATTTTTGTAAGTGTATGAATGTACTGTCTGCATGTAGGTTTGTGCACCCATGTCGTGCAATGCCACGGAGGTCAGAAGAGGGTGTCGGATTCGACTGGAACTGGAGTTAAAGAAGGTTCTCAGTGCCATGTCGGCATTCTTAACTGCTAGGCCATCTTTCTAGCCCCATGTCAGCAAAGTTCTTAAGACAGGAAAATTGCCATTGCATACTCACTTCTGCAATTTTGTTTGTTTGTTTTATTTTACCAGTACATAAAGAGAATGCATTCTCTGGTATTTCATTTTTAAAAAGAGATGCATGAAAAAAGATGCCTTTATCGTAATTCATTTCAACAATTAAATAAAGCAATGGAAGAAATTTGCTCTATAAAAATATTAATTAAGCATCTAATCCATGTCCCATTTCTCCTTATTTCTAGAGATAAATCAATTAATAAAAATGTTAAAAATATGTGACTATACATGTCAAATTAGGCTGTACATTACTCATATAAAGAAATATTTGAAAATTCTGGAGAGATATTGATGATAAAGCACTTCGAATCCACAATGGTCTAATAATTATTATTTATCATTGAGCATAAATACTAGGTATTATATAAAATTAAATAAAATACATACTTTCACCAGAAATAAACGAGAGTAGAATTTTATCTCATATTGTATTTTCTTACTATAATAACCTTAAAATATGTCTCAGAATAAGAAATAAACTGAATTTTGGTACTATTGCATTAGTGATGTTTTCTATTTTCTAAAACTGTTCACCATATAATTTACTGTTATTTCAAATATTTTTGTCACATCAAACATATCATTTCTCTAGACCTTCTGAGCTAACTTAGTCTATTCCCCAGGTCAAGTACAATCCTGCTTATTATTAGGCCAATTTTCTTTGTTTTCTATTATTTATTCTTAGCCATCTACTACTTTGATCTACTGCATTTTCATCTTCAGTGACCATTTTTACCATATTAGTCCTAAAAAATTCATTCTTTGTTTTATATAGCTTCAGCACACTTTCCATTGATATGGAATGGAAATGATATGAAGAAAAGGATAAAGATGTAAAAAAAAAAAATACCCAGCTCTGATTAGTTGTAGAACACAGCCTAATATTTTATTCCCACATAGTCCTTTAAAGCCGGGTGTGGTGGCGCACGCCTTTAATCCTAGCACTTGGGAGGCAGAGGCAGGCGGATCTTTGTGAGTTCAAGGCCAGCCTGGTCTACAGAGTGAGTTCCAGGACAGCTGGGGCTACAAGGAGACCCTGTCTCGAAAAGACCAAAAAAAAAAAAAAAAAAAAGAAAAAATAACTTATTTCATTGTACTAAATTGTAGTTATTGACAATGATAAGGATACTAAGAAAATATTTCTGAATATATTAAATAATTTTGAAGTGTATCAAAGGGCTTAAGATGAATTTCAAATAACTGTCCTGGGGTGAGAGAGATGGCTCAGAGATTAAAACCACTGGCTGCTCTAGCAGAGAATCTAGGTTCAGTTCCCAGCACCCACATGTAGTTAACAACTGCCTTTTTTGACCTACTTTGAAATATATGACAGGGGTGCACCTACTTACATACAGATAATAAATTCAGACATGTAACATAAAAATAATAAACAAAATATTAGGAAAATAACAGTTCTCACAAAACACTAGAACTGCACTTTCTATTCTTTAACTGCCGCTCTTTCCATTTCTCTATTATGATCAACATTTTGGGGCAGCAATATTAATCTGAAGATGTTTGAAACTTCATACACATGCAAAGTGAGAATGGATCTTCAAAGGAATGGAAAGCCAGGCATTTTGATGAGTGTGCATAGGATACATATGACACAGATCATTGAAAGACTGTGATTCACAAGACTTTTGTTGGCTGTGGAGTCTAAGAATTGTAATTAGATTAGCCATGCTGTCAAAAATAGTTCCCATTTGACAAATACCAACACCTAAAGGATTTTGGTTATGAAGTGCTTTGTGAGCCAACAAAGAAAAGGGCTAATTCCTGAAAGAGAATGAAGACGGACTGCAGTGACAACCAGTAGAGTCATTTATTTAAGTAATAAAAATTGATACCAGTTATGACATCACATGCTTCATACAAAGGTATCAAGCTAGGAAGCAAAAGAAGAGTGAAGTTCTCAGCTGAGAAGGAAAGATGGGACTGAGATAGGAGAAGGAGCAGAACTATAGGGAGTTGTCAGACGTCTATAGAGACACTCAGTCGTCTGCTTGTTTATGCACTCTTTCCTTGACAGTCGTTTTAATATTCTGGTATTATTTCATCCTAGCAGGCATTCTGCAGTTATTTTATTTCATCATGGGTGAAGCAATGTTTCATCTCATCAATTTTTTCATTACGATAGGAAGTGTCTCGAAATATTTCCCTCTTTCACACTTGCCCAGGTCACAGCTACTTGCTGTTGAGAATGTATGCATTGTTTTTCAACGTGGGAATTAATTTTTCAAAAAGAAAATCAGAAGAAGATGATCCCAGAGCAACTCCAGTTAGCTGAGGACAAATTAATGCAATGAAGCCTAAAATATGTTAAAGAAATTTATCTCAGAATTATTTTAGTGCAAACTGAAGATACTTCCCTCCTCACAAGAATTTGAGGCCAAATATAATTTGATATATAACAAAGGACCATGGCAGACTCACTCATGGAACTGAAGCAAGTAACTCCTCAAAGACCCAGAAATAGTTTCCCAGGTTTTATAGAATAAAGAATGTGGACTGGGAAACACAGGGACATATAAATACTTAGATTTCATTGGGTTTCTACAAACTGTGTTCCTAGAGTCTGGTTTAACAGTTATTTAGAATATAAAAGTACTAACTAAGATGTATGTAGATCTCTCACATTATTTCTCATAGGAGATATTTGTCATCAGATTTCCTTTCTGAAACCCAAATTGTCTTTATCTTCCTTAATTTAATCCAAATGTTCGACTTAATTTGTGTTGCCTTGGGGGTCTATATCTTCTGTATATCTTTTCTTTCTTTTTTTTGGTATTTTTGAGACAGGGTCTCCCTTTAGTCCCAGCTGGCCTAGAGCTTACTATGTAGACCAGGCTGGCCTTGAACTAACAGAGATCCACCTGCCTCTGCCTCCTGAGTGCTGGGATTAAAGGCGTGTGCCACCATGCCCAACTCTTTTCTAAAAACCTATTTAAACATAAATGAAGGTGTCTATAGCCTGTAAAACACTTTATTATTCTATACTCCACTAATTAATAACATAAATGGAATTTTCCAATTTTTAAAGATCGTGTTAAGCATGGAATGATTTTTTTCTTCAGAAATAGTCAATGGTGAGGCTGGAGAAATGCTTGTTCAGCAGTTAAGAGCATTCCTTGCTTGAGTTTGGTTCCCAGCCAGGTCCAGTAGATCCAATGCCAACTTCTGGTCTCCACAGGCACCCACACACAAGTAGCACACACAACACACACACACACACACACACACACACACACACACACACAGATAAATATTTAAAAAAGAGAAAGAAGCAGTGATATGAGTAACATGAATTTATTATCACATTGAACATTTCTAATGTCTTAATTAAGAAGTTTTTAAAGAAACACAGTGAAGTATTTGTATTTTTCAAATATATGTTTTCTCACAACATGCTATGTAGCCAAGTGTATATTTTCTTGTCACAAGTCTGACAAAATGTAATTTTAGGTCTCAAGTAGAGACTATAGTTGAGGATCCTTCTTTCTACAAAAAGGACCACGGTTGGCAGATTGCATCACATCTTCGTCAGGAGCTGTTGGCAGATTTTCCTCCAGGGTGCTATTAGGAGGGTATAAATTTCTGAATCACAGGTATTCTGGCATCGAGCAAAGTAATTTTGTATGAAGTTTTTCTGGAATCAATAGAATATCTATGCTCAAAATTGACACAGAGTACCAGAAAGATTTTAAAATATCATCATTATCAAAATCTTTTATTGGTGTCAGGGTCATTTTGTGCATTTAATGGCCTATTATGGGATACAGTGTTAGGCACTACATGAGATTGTTAAGATTGATGACCTGCACTCCTAATCATGTTCATTCTATGAACTCCAGCCCCAAATACAAGCAGCTCCATATGTTCCACTGCCCTGGATGATAAAAATCAATATTTCTAATCCAGCAATTAACTTTGTCCTAAAATGTATCTCATTGCATCAAGATTCCAAAGACTAGTTTTGAATAGTATATTGATTTTCTTTTATAAATAAAAATTGAGAAAATAACACATGCTTTCATAAAATGATACTGAACAAAATATGCACGATGTAAACAGCCTTAAAGAGAAAGAACATAAAATGTGTTTATAAAGATATGGCGTGGTGTCTGCTGTGGTCCGTGAGAAAATGCCAGCAAGAGAGTCCATATTTCATTACATTTCAGTCGTTCTGGGCTTTGCTCCCTCTAGGGAAGATAATATCAAAGATGGGATTATTGTTACATTTATGACTCTATCCTATCGGTTCCAAGGAACATAAAACATGGATAGCACATCTGGGTGGATTTAAATTCTGGCCATTACTCCTGACATTTTCCATTCTAATCTAAGCTCCTTACTCATCCTAGACACATCCACAGTTCATCATTTCATTGTGCTTGACATCAGCAGGTTCTATGACCTCAGTTCTCATCTTCATCTTAAACACATAGCCAGCTTCTTGTGTTTCCAGATATCCATGGCTGAAAATCTTCAGTATCGTCTCACTGCACATTCACTAAAAGCAAGCTCTTCGCCTTTGTAGGTCCCTCACTTTATGAATTGGAGCTAGTATTGTACTTTGATTGGAATCCATCATACCACTGTTGATCCAGTTGAGCTACTATAACAACAACAAAGTGACCTCGAGTTTTAAGAACAGCAGAAACTGTTATTAGCAGTTTCAAAAGCAGGAAAGTCCAAGGTCCAGTCATATTCAGACATGGCCTGTTGAAGGTTCAAAGATGACATCTTGTTGCTGTGTCCTTAGTTGTACATAGCAGAAAAGAGGATCCAGCTCCCAGAAATCTCTTCTGTGTGTGTGTGTAGTGTATGTACAAGTGAGTGAGTGAGATGGATACCTGCCATGCACATGCAGACAACGCACAGAGCATTGTATCACGTATGCCGCCACAGCCCATCTTATTCCCTTGAGAAAGGCCTCTTACTGAAAATGGAGTGAGGTTGGGAGCTGGCAAGCCCACCCATCCTCTTGTTTCTGTGTTCCATTCATGGTCATGCCTGATTTTTACTTTGTGCTGGGGATTTGAATTCAGATCCAAGCTGGCACAGCAAGTGCTTTTATCTGTTGAACCATAACCCAGGCCTTTATATCTGTTTTATAAATCCACTAATCCCATTTATGATTGCTATACTTTCATGACTCAAATATTTCATAAAACCCATGTTCTAATACTATCATGTTGAAAATTAAAATTTCAACATAAGAAATTTTATTTCTTATTATTCTATTCTCTAAAACAGAGTACAATATAGAGTGAAAAGGGAGGAATTTCTCCACCACACATTATCTGAATTACAGTCAAAATGACACATTTAAGCAAAATCATTTGCTTTTCCTAAGTATTGAATGAGATAAGGAATTAGCGACAAACATGACAAAAGCCCTATTCTCTAGTCACTTCAGAAATAACAGTACAATAAGGATTAGATTCCAGGGTACTAGTATTCCTGTAAGAATTTACACATAATTTGAGGCTTAAAGATTAGAATGAATTCTTCATGTTAATGAGAAGCAAATAGAATTCTAGATAGAAAGTATAATTTTATGGGAACCTGAGGTTAAAAAGTAGCAAAAGACTTTGGAAGGACAGAAAGCTAGTCTGTACCTGATGAATGGAGATGTAAATGAGTGTAAGAGAAAACCAGAGCTGCTGGCCTGGGTCAACTGGGGTGGGGGGGGAAGGGAAAGGGAAATAAGCCTGAACTGAATTGGAAAAAATGTATGAAATGCACAAAGCATCAATAAAAATTAAATTAAAATAAAATAAAAAAAACCAGAACTTGAAAAGTATTGTCAATACCACCTTGAGTAGAAAAGAGAACTTCATCTCAGTATATTCTGTAAATCTGTGCTGTAGTGAATGGATTGCATCAGGAGGTGTAAGAACATTGGAAGTTGGTGTTATGAGATGAAGGTAAAAGAATCTAGTTAACTTGTACCTTTGATCTAACCTAGTGATAGAGTCAGGGAGATGGACGTTAACACAAGGGAAAGACAACATGTTTAGATATTGGTAGTCTCAGCCTTTGGGAAAGTGTTGAGAAAGTCAAAGATGAGAACAAAATATTTTTAAGTACCTCATGTGGATCCCACCTGAGACCCTTGGACTAGCCTCACAAGACAGTTGACACCCATTGGGTCTTGATTTCCCTTCTCTGGGACCACCTCCATTCTCCCTGCTCCAAGTGTCACTTCTACTCTGCCTTGACAGTTAGGCACTCCATAAGGTGCCCCAATACCTGCTTTTGCCCTAGGACTCTTCCTGCTCCACTTGCCTGAGAATTGTGAATTAGCATCCCACCCACCGTATTATTACAATTTCAGTTTGTGCTTAGGGCCCTTTGCCCTGCCGGAGAGCTCCTGAATATTTGAATTGGAAAAATGCTGTTCTGTCAATAAAGAATCAAACTTGAGAAAGGGAAGCACAGACCAAATAACAATTCATACCCAAACAGAAAGCAAGGAACTACATCAACAATATAAACAAAACCAAACTTCAGCTAAAAATAAAAAAAAGAGAGAGAAAAAATTAGTTACAATTTTATAGCAAACACACAACCAACAAAAGAATTCCACATGCTCAGAACACAATGGAAAAACACAAATAATTTGAAAAAATAAGAAAATATCTCCCCATTGAAACCAATCGGTTCTACAGAAATGCAATTCAATCCTGTGGGATAACCGCAGGAACCACAGGACTCAGAATTTAAAAAGACAATCACAAACTCTATCAAAGAATACAAAAACTTTATAAAATACACAAACAACTCCAAGAACTCAAAGAGGATAGGCATAAACTCCTGATTAAAGTTCAACAGAATAGCAATGGATGAATGAATGAAGTGACAGTTCATGACTTGAAAAGTAAATTCACGAAAGAGATAAAAATGCTGAAGTAAATTCAAGCCAAAGTAAGCATAAAATTAAAGCCAATTTGAAATGAAAGAAAAAGTTTCTTGAGCATGATGAATGAAATGGAAAACAGAATATCAAGACTGGAAAACAAAGTTAGAGAGCTAGACCATTCAAGCGAAGACTATGAAGAATTAAAAACAAAAGAAGAAACTGGAATAGAATATGTAGGAAATGTGAGACACCACACAAAGACCAAGTTTATGCAACACTAGCACAGAGGAACAAAAATTATGTCAGGTCAATGGCAAGGACCAAATCTTCAACAGGGTTATAAAAGTAAATTAAGGAAAAGCATATACCTATATAGATTCAAGAATCATCCAAATATCAAATAGACAAGACCAGAATAGAAATTACACAGAGAAATATCAAAATTAAAAACACTAAATGTACATAACAAAAAGGGGATACTTAAAGCTGGAAGAGAAAAAAAAGCCACATATAAAGTAAAATCCCATTAGAATGGTAGCTGAACTTCAATGGAAACTATACAATCCAGGAGAGCTTATACAAACAATGCCATATTTTAAGTGACCACAGATGCCAACTAAGAATAATTCACCCACAAATATTGTCCAGTAGAGTTAAAGAAACATGAAAATTCTTCCCTGATACAAATAGACTGAAAGAATTCATGTCCACAAAATCAGACCTATGGCAAACACTTGAAGAAATAAAAAGACTGACAAAAGAAATGACCATACTCAAGATGTTATAGAAAGACAACAAACGAAGGTATAAAGTATGTAAACACAACGTAAGACCAAGAACACAAACAGAAAATAAAATGACAATACTTGAATAATGCATTTCACCAATAACTCTAACCATCAAAGGCCTCAGCTACATGGTCTAAAAACACAGGATTGTTGACTGAATATCTATATATTGTCTACAAGACACTCATATTTCTTTCATGTATAGGCACCACCTTAGGGTGAAAAGGCAGAGAAAATGGTGCTAAGATCCAAGTGGGAGTTGCTATTTTAATATCTGACAAAATAGTAAACTTCACCTTAAAATTAATCACAAGAGCTAAAGATCACTACATTCTTATCAAGGGAACAATTTATTAAGAAGAAATAACATTTATGAACATATATGCACCAGATTCTGGTGCACTGACTTTCATGAGAACAGTGACACCGGACTTCAAGACACAGATTAACCACAAATCAAATCAATAATAGTAGGTAACTACAGTACCACACTTTCTCCAGTAGACAGGTCATCTAGTGAAAGAATAAACCTAGAGACAATTGAGTTAAATGATATCATACATCAAATGGACCTGATGGACACCTTCAGATTATTCCACCCACACACCAAATAGATATTCATTCAAGAGCCCATAGATGTTTCTCTAAGAGAGAACACATATTCTGTCAAAAAGTAAACCTTGAAGAATTTTTTAAAAAATCACAAATATTCCTGGAGCTAAATGAAAATTGTAATGAATCAGAACAAAACCTCTGAAACACATTTAAAAGCATCCCTAAGAGGGAACATTTATAGCACTAACATTTAAAAAAAATGGAAAAAGCACAAGCATTGACTTACTGGTACAACATAAGACTATAGAAATGCAAAACTGGGGCTGGAGGGATGGCCTAGCGGTTAAGAGCGACGACCGCTCTTGCAGAGGACCCGGGTTCGATCCCCAGCACCCACATGGCGGCTAAGAACCGTCTGTGACTCCGGTTCCAGGAGAACTCCAGTTCCAGGGGAATCCGAGACCGTCTTCTGACCTCCGCGGCATCGCACGACACGGGTGCGCAGACCTGCATGCAGACAATACATTCATACACATAAAATACAATAAATAAATAAAAAATAAATCTAAAATAAAAAATTAAAAAAAAAAAAAAAAAAAAAAAAGAGAATGGCAAAAAAAAAAATAAACCCAAAAAAAAAAAAAAAAAAACCAAGGAAAAAAATAAAAAACGAATAAAATATGAGAAGAATAACGAATACAATAAAAAAGCAATCTGAATGATATTTAAGGAGCGGTTTCTTTGGAATATTAATAAAGGATAAAAGGACTTTTTTACCATGATTAACCAAAATAGAGAAGAGAAAGCAAGACCAGGAACTAAATCAACAAAATCAAGGAGCACAGAACAAGCGGATTATTACATCTCAACCAAACACCCAAAGGTTTAGTAGATATGATCGAGGGTGAATACACTTAACTAAACCTCTGTCTATTGCGATGAATGTAGTGAAAAGCTAAATAAAGAGGACTTTTAAAAAATACACAGCGCAATCAACAAAGACATAAACTGACGAAAAATGGCTAAATCTGAAACATGACTCTTAGTAGGAAAAAAAAGAAATATTGAAACAAGAATAAATATGCAAGACTATATGACGTAAAAAGCCCAAAGCCCATGTAAGAGAATGTCGAGTCATGGAATTTACAAGAACTTATTTTTTTTTTTCTTTTTTTTTTTCCTTTTTTGTCTTCTTTTTTTATTTTTTCATTTTTTTTTCTGAAGGTTTGGGTATTTCATATTCACTCTCTTTTATATGAATCAGGGTAACGGCAGTATATCACCTCCTCCTTCCCCAACCCCACCCCTTACCCATCCCAGATCATGCATCTTGCCGTAAGTGTTCTCATGCATCTATCTCTGCTTTTTTGTATTTGTTATTTTTTCTTTTTTATTATAACAATAAGTTGGATAATTTGCTTGAGTACAAAGCATCCTTCATGTAAAACAACAATTGAAAGCAGTTGTGCCCAAACCCACTCCCAGCTCATGGTCCCACCATCCAGCCGTCAGCACCAGCTACACCTCATCTGACTGGAAATACTGTGCAGCAGTGGCAGCCATATGTCTGTATATCCCAAATCTAATTGGCTATTAGCTCTCTCCTTGGAGGAATAACCCACGGCTGATGCCACAAGCTTACATCCTCTAATGGTTAGGAGATGTTATAAACCACACGAAGACCCTGCCATACTTAACAGAAGAAAATGTAAATCATGAATTAACATAGCATCCAAACATCTGTGTCTATACCAAAGAAACCTACCATAACAATTAATACTGTTTAAATACCTATATATCTAATAGTGTGTGCTTCTACTAGAACTTCTAAGAAGATCTTCAACCGATACTTCTTAAATTATTCAAAAAGAAAGAAAGAGAAGGAAAACACTCAAACTTCTTCTATGGAGCCATTATTACTCTAATATAAAAACCAGGGGAAAACACCACACACACACACACACACACACACACACACACACACACAAAAGGAAAGAAAGCCCATATCTCTAATGAACAAAAATATAAAAATTCTTAACAAAATATTCACAAAACACACAAAGACAGACACAAATTATCATCATTATGATCAAGGTAGTTTTCTCCAGAGATTCAAGCATGGTTTAACTTAAGTAAGTTAAATAAATGTAATAAATCATATAAATGGACATAAACACAATAATCACATGATTATCTCAATAGATGTAGAAAGGCCTTTGGCAAAATCTGTTAGGTCTGGGCTTCCAGAATCCCAAGGGGCACACAGATGCCCACTTCCTCCAGAGGCTGTCAATCTTCTGACCTTTTCCTCTGTACCTGAGGCACCGGCCCCATAGCTATAAATGGGTGGGCCCCAGTCACCATCTTGTCCCTGCCTTGCTGTTCCTGTTCCACCACGTGTCTGCAGGCTGACTGCTCTGGCAATCCCACATGGAAGTAAAGCATGTTCCTGGAGTGACTTAAGCCTCGTGTGCTTTTTTTATCTGGGGTCTGGGAGTGCGCAGCCTTTCTATAACCTAACACTAACATGGATTTATATATAATAAAAGTCCTAGAGACAATTGAACTGGGGAGACTATACCTCAACATAATTAAGGATAAATGCAACAAACCCTCAGTCAACATAATTTTAAATGGAGAAAATTTTGAAGCATTTCCATTAAAATCAGGATCCAGGCAAAACTGTCCACTATCTCCAGTCCTTTCAATATAGTGCTTGAAACTCAGGCTAGAGTATTAAGAAAAGAGAAAAAAATTAACTGAGTAATAATTAAAAATGAGCAAGTCAAATTTTCTCTGTTACCAGATGGTATGATATTATACAAAAGAGACTCCAAAAATTCACAAAAAAGGTCTCAAAATGATCAACACTTTCAATAAAGTTACAGGTTTCAAAAGCAATGTACAAAAATCAGTAACCTTCTTGTACGTCAACAACAAGCATCAGAGAAAGAGTTAATAGAAGCCTTCCCATTGTGAATATCTTCAAAAGTATGTAAGATGTATTTTCACAGAAGGCCATCTGGGTTTGGAAAGTTGAATGGATAGGGTTTAGCTTGGATGTTGTAATGCATGAGTTCTGTTGGGAAGTTGGGACATTGTAGGGACTGGGTTTTATTGGGAACCATTATATAAAAAAAGGACAATAAAAAATGAAAATAAATAATATATATATAGTAATACACCTAATAAAAGACATTAAAGACTTATACAAGGAAAATTAAAATCTTTGAAGAAAGAAATTGAGGAACGCACGAAGAGATGGAAAACCATCCCATACTCATGGAATAGTAGAATTATATTGTGAGATGACCATACTACCAAAAGTAATTTAAAAATTTAACTCAATTCCTATCAAAAATATAAAAAAAAAATCCCCAAATTCATAGGAAATCACAGAACTTAGAAAGGCAAAGCTATCCTATTCACAGAGAGCAATTCTAGGGGGATTACCATTGCAGGTACTGGACCAAGTTACAAAGCTTTACTCATAAAATCCTCACATGTGGATCAATGGAACGATATAGAAGACCACAACATGAGTCTGGGGAATTCCAGGTAGCTGATATTTGGCAAAGGTGCCGAGTAACCCCACTGGAGGGAAGATAACATTGTCACAAAATGGTGCAGACAAAGCTTGATTTACACACATAGAAGACTGCATTCAGACCCTTATTTATCACAATGCACAAAAGTAACTCCAAATGAATCAAATACATCAGTGCAAAACTTGAAATGCTAAACTGTTAGAAGAAAACATAATCAGTGCAGTGTAAGATAGAAATGTAGGAAAATACTTTCTATATTGGACATCAGATTTTCAGCAATCCACAAGGGAGTTATCATTAGTCTAAAAAGCTTCTCTACATCAAATTAATCAAAGAATTGAATGAACGGGAAGCCTTCATACCAGGAGATAATCTTCACCAGTTACATGTCTGACAAAGGATTCATATCCAGAGTATGCAAAGAATCCTAAAAATGAGGAAGCAAGAAAACAAATAACCCAGCTAATAAAAATGGGCTTTTGAGCTGAACAGAGCTCTCAAAAAAAGAAATAACCATGGCAAAGAAATACTTTTAAAAAGGTTTACCATTTTTAGTAATAAGGGAAATATAAATTAAAACTGTTAAAAATTTTATCTTAGTTCATTCAGAACGGCTGAGATTGAGAGAACAAGTGCTACCATAGGCTGGTAAAGACGTATGGAAAGGGGAAGACTTGTTCACTGCTGGTAGGGTTGTAAGCTGCTGCAAAAGTGTGGAAAGCAGTGTGGATTACTCTTTTTTATATATGTAATGCATTTATTTATGTTTTGAGTAATTCAGATATCATTTTTTTCAGTTCAATTTAGACATATTCCCCTTTCCCTTCCTACCACTACATCCCAGATCATGGATCTACATCTTTTTCTCAGTCTTTTTTATGTTTAGGAATTCACATTTTCCTCCTTTAATTTCATATTACTCTAAAATATGAATACATACCTTCCACCCATATACAGTAATTACAGGATCTGAAAATAAGTGGTGGGTCAATTCTAGAGGGCATAGGAGATTTACTTTAAAACAACATAGTTGCTTTCAGATAACAAGAAATATAACAATAATGTTGTTCAGCTTGCCTTTCAACTGGGGATTTGGTGTTAGCATCCACAAATGAGGAAGACCATTCCACATTTGTTTTTCAGAGACTGTGTTACTTCACTTAGCATAATGATTTTGAGTTCCATCCATTTACCTGCAAAGTTCATGATGTCATCTTTCTTTACTGCTGAATAGTACTCCATTGTGTACATGTTACACATTTTTGTCATCCATTTGTCTGTTGAGGGGCATTTGGGTTGATTCCAGTTTTTTGCTATTGTGAACAGAGTGGCAATAAATATAGCTGTGCATGTATCTCTGCGATAGGATGAGTCTTTTGGGTATATACCCAGGAGTGGTATGACTGGGTCAGGTGGTAGTCTCATTTTGAGTATTTTAAGGGTTCTCCACACTGCTTTCCATAATGGTTGTACAAGTTGACATTCCAATCAGCAGTGGATGAGTGTTCCCATTTCCCCACAACCTCTCCAGCATTTGGTGTCTTTTGTTTTCTTCATCTTAGCCCATCTTATTGGAATGAGATGATGTCTGAGAGTGGTTTTAATTTGCATTTCCTGAATTATTAATGATGTTGAACACTTTTTAAGATGTTTATCGGCCATCTTTAATTCCTCACTGGTGAAGTCTCTAATCAGTTCTTTACTCCATCTTTTGAGTAGGTCATTTAATTTTATTTATTTATTTTCTATGTGTATGAATGTACTATCTGCATGTAGGTTTGTGCACCCTTGTCGTGCATCACCGCGGAGGTCAGAAGAGGGTGTCAGATTCCCCTGGAACTGGAGTTAAAGATGGTTCTCAGCTGCCATGTGGGTGCTGGGGATCAAACCCGGGTCCTCTGCAAGAGCAGTCAGAGGTTTTAACTGCTAGGCTATCTCTCCAGCCCAAATAACATTTTGCATTTTTTTTTTTGGTCTTTTTGAGACAGGGTCTCCCTGTAACCCCAGCTGTCCCGGAACTCACACTGTAGACCAGACTGGCCTTGAATTCACACAGATCCGCCTGCCTCTGCCTCCCAAGTGCTAGGATTAAAGGCATGCACCACCACGCCCAGCTAACAAATCAGAGAACTCTTTAAAAACTGAAAATCAATCTACCATGCGATCTTGTTATAACTTAACTCCTTGGCATACACCCAAAGTACTCATCCTACTACAGAGACACTTGTGCTGCCATAACCTTTGAATGTCTTTTCAAAGTAGCTGAGAAATGGAAACCTCCTAAACACCCCTCAACTATTGAATGGATAATGAAAATATGCCTCATTTATACAATAGAGTTCTATTCACTAGTAAAGAAAAATAAATCATGAAATTTGTAGGTAAATGGGTGTAACTAGGAACTGCTACACTAAG
Source organism: Rhizomys pruinosus (assembly GCA_009823505.1). Classification (NCBI taxonomy): domain Eukaryota; kingdom Metazoa; phylum Chordata; class Mammalia; order Rodentia; family Spalacidae; genus Rhizomys; species Rhizomys pruinosus. The sequence continues at coordinate 2,100,030 of VZQC01007033.1, read as the reverse complement.
TGATGTAACACAGACTCAGAAAAACAATGAGGCATGTTTTCTGTCATGTGGATGTTGGCTCCAAATGAGAGTACATTCCTTGATGCAACCACAAGAATCAGGAAAATGGGAAGTAAAAATGGGGTAAAGGGAAAGAAGGAGGCCAAGAGATAAGGATATTATAAGACAAGGGTCGTCAACAGGCAAATGAGGAAATTGGGGTATTTAACTGGAAAAGGAGGAAGGCAGGTTATATAAGGAATTGTGGGCACAGAGGGGAAGAAAGAGCTTAGGAAAGAAGGATCATCGCTGACAGGGCTTATCAAGAAAGAAATAGAGAAGATCGGGTATGTTGATTAAGGAACAAGGGTGGGTTATAAAGGAGAAGGGAGAGGAGAGATATAGATAAATGACTCAGGCAGTATGACAAGACAGAGGAAAGTGTATTAACTGAAAACCTACAGAAAAATACACATAAAATCATATATGCATATACATAACATTCAATGTGTATATGCCTGTGTGTTTGCATCTGTGTGTGTGTATGTGTTCATGTGTGTAGTGAAGGCTATATAATAAGAAACATAATGCCAGACAGATGAAACCTCCATTCAAGTTGTTGGCCAGAGTAGTCTAAGAGACTCCTAAAATAATTAATATATGCTATTGCCACAACCCTGATTTCCTTCCAGAACCTAAAGGTAAGACCCTGCAGCTGAAAGCAGGAAAAACTATGGCAATAAAACTGGGGACACTGGAGCTGGCATGAACCTGGAAGCCTTCTCCATGAGAACTAGTTCTCGAAGTAGCAGAGGATACCATCCAAACTGCTAAAGGAGAAAATCAATAAAGGCCCAACCCAGCTATAAAGCATAATAACCTCAACAATGCTCAGCACTAATTACTTGTTCATTAGTGGCACTTTTATCTTGGAGGTTCAAGAGGAGGCAAAAAGACTGAAAGTGCTAGGCTGGTGATAACCCTGAGGAAACTGAGCTTTCTAGGCAGCTGGGAAGCTAGCTGCTCATATGGACTTAGAGCATTGGTGGTGGCATGGACAAGACCCATGCAAACTAACCAGAAAAAAAAAATCCCAAGACGGTGTGAGGAAATGTGTGACAATCTGCAACCTTAGCTAAGGAACTATTGGCAAGTGGTCTGGGCTAGGTGAGGGAGAGTTGCTCATCTTTAACAGAGTGACACTAGATAAGGGAGTTGACCAGGCTCCAGTGGGCGGACTCACACCGAAGGACGTCTGAGGACACAAACTTGTTTCCATATGCTTTAACATATAGGACAGAATGCGTGAAATCTGGAAATAGAGGCCCTGGAGATGTATAGGTAGAGGATGAGTCTAAACATAATTAAGGTGTATGTATGTACGAAATGCACAGAAATCATTAAAAGTAAAAATATTACTTTTAACAAAAGTAAAATGTATATATTTAAGTGCTTTTGTCATATGAACTTTTAGTAAACTTTGGGTAAAAACCAGGACTATGGATACAGCTCAGACGGTATTGTTTAGTGTTTTTGAAACTATGGGTTCTATTGCTAGTACTTAATAAATATGTCATTTTGATCCCTGTGGAGGAGGTAGAGGCAGGATGCTTGGAAGATCAACGTCATTCTCATGTAAACATAGTTGTTTGAGTCCAGCCTGGGCTACAGGAGATAGTATATAGGAGGAGAAGGAGTAGGATGAGGAGGAGGAGTAATAAGAGGAAAAAGGAAGATACTGTATACTTCATTATTTGGATCCATGAATATGTTGCATTTTATTTATTGTTACAGTATAATAAAATCTTTTTAAAATACTTTATTATTTTGTATGTTTGACTGTATTGCCTACATGTATGTAAGTGCACATGAATTGTGCAGTGCTTGTGGAGATTGGAGGAGGGAGCCAGATTCCCCTACAACTGGAGTTGCACATGGTTGTTAGATACCATGCATGTGGGTTCTGGGACTTGACTCCGAGTCCTCTGCAAGAGCAGCCAGTGATTTAAATCTGAGCCATCTTTTTAGTCCCAACAATGCCTTGTATAACTTTACAAACCACAAAGGATCAAGAATATTTATGCATAAACAATACCTGAACAGCAATGAAGTGCATAAGAATTAAAAGGTTAAACTCTACCACGTCCACTGGCTTTTGTCTCCATCCCTGTCACACTAGGACAAAAAAGGATGAGAAATCAATGGGGATAATATCAACTATTTGCTTTATAGACTAATCAAGCTTATAATGTCCCATTTAAAATTATGTATGAAGCTGTCTTGTAGATCCAGCTATTCTATTGCAGAAAAAGTAGTTCATTTATGACCTTCTTGCTTTTGGTTTCTAGAGCGAAATTGGCTCAGCTGGAAATGACAGGCACCTCTTGACACAGGTCAGCCATCATACCTAGCATTTCCCTTTCATTTTATTTCTATGGAAAACTCAAAGAATCAGCTATTTTTGACATACATTTACAAATATTATTATAACATTGTCAAAATGAAACTTCTTTAAAGCTGTGGCACATTCTAGGTCACTGATAACTAGGTTTTTTTTGTCATAATCGGTGGAATTAAAGTGGGCAAATCACTGTTTTACCAATGTTTATCACTTGAGTGAAGGATGTTATTGCCATTGTTTTGGCCTCTTTTCTCTCCTTACTCCACTCTAGTGAGAGAATGGATGGAGGCAGGCTTGTTGTAAATATTTCATAAACATCTTACTGTATTTTCAAATCTGGCCTACTTTTTTAGAATCTAGCTTATTTTCAGTATACATTGATACTGAAATCTGTTATGGTTGGGCTAATAATACATAGAATTTTCTCTCCTCAGCTTTGAGACTCTGAGAAAATGAGTTCAATTTTCCTCTCAGTGATTATATAGATTGTGAGCTCTATCCTCTTTTCGACTATCACAGAATTAAATAATATCCAAAGACTGATACAGTCCAGGCTATACTAAAATAAACAAATCAAACCATTTAATTGATAGAGAGTGTGTTTGCTGTGAAGATAGAATGTATTAGAACAGACCATTATAGATTCTCATTTAATGGACATACAGGTCATGTAACATAATTGCTGAAAATTGTTTAATAAAAAAATGACAAGTTTACACCACTATTGGTAATATATTGATGCCCTGAATGACTTTTCCCAGTATAATAATTTGATGGCAAAGGAGAGAGAGAGAGAGAGAGAGAGGGAGAGAGAGAGAGAGAATATAGAACTGAAAACAGAAGAGTTCAATCTTGAAGTTACACTTAAAGATAAAGCCTGTAAGCCCCCAAGGGAGACTTAACTACTTTATCCACTTTAATAACATGCATGGGAGTGGTTATTATACTGTGACTTTGTCAAGGGAACTTAGCAACAAAAGAAAATACAGCTGTATACTCTGAGAGTTTGCTTAGGGAGGCAGTTGCTATGGGAACACTAGCGATTTGATTTTGTGTTGTAGTGAAACTGATGAGTTTACTTTGTCTAGATTATTTTTCTCATACTGGCAAGTTCTGGGATGGGGGTGTATTTGGAGACTAGTCTTTTCTAGCCAATTTGCATATTAAAAACTCCCATCAAAACAGAGGTAGAGAATACTCTAAGGTCCTTGTCCTTCAAAGTGAATTCCTTAAAATTTCATGTATTTTGAAAGGGATGAAGCTTCCTCAGTTATTGCACTATAGTTTGCTTCAGGCAAATGAGTCACATTCAACTCTAAAGTCCTCAGAAATTTCCTTAAAATAGTTGCAGCTGGGAGAGGTAGAAAACTCTTATGAATGAGCAAAAACGAAGTGAATTATGCTCCACAGGGAAGTCTCTCAATGAAGAATCTGGTAAACAGGCCAGAGGAAAAAGGAAACGGGAAACAGATGTTGACTGATAAGACTGCTCATTTTAACTGGGAGACAGCAGCATGGACTTGCCGGGGTTGGAAGTAAGGGTTAGCTAGCTGCTTTCTCTCCGCAGGTGGCTGGGTTTCAGCTAGCTCCAATAATTTGATCAAAAGATGAAATGTGTTTTAAGTCTGAGACTTGCACAGGCCTTTCTCTTACTCGGCTCTAAGTATCCAAGAATGTAAGCAGTCACCGTGGACTTTCACATGGCCTCAATATGCACAGCCATTGTCATAGCTACAAGGACTGGAATAAAAGTTCCCATGCCCCTCCACAAACCACCCCTTAACACACACACACACACTTGAATATATATATATATATATATATAATTTCCAGAAGTGTTATACAAAGATTCCAACAAAAGAGCAGAACTTCAAAAATGACTGAAAGGAATGAGATATTTCAGAGTTCTTAATTATTCTAACACAATATACTTTCCAAAAATGTATCTTGCCAGAAAGTATAAGATTATTTTTTCTTTTGAAAGAGACAGACTGGCCCAGATGTTTATTCCCACTTTATCTTTCTTGTCATCACAGTCAATGATTTCTGAAAAGCATATGAAGAATTCATTTGATGCAAACCGACTCCTCATGCTTTCTAGGGTTGGAGTATTAAAGGGTGACTTAGAGGAAATGGCTATTTTAACTTGCATTGTTATGTTCTTTGCATTTATTTTTCTTATCGCCAAACAACTTTGCTTGATCCAGCATAAGAAATTACACCAATCTTTCAGAATAATTACAGTAGTGAGCATGTTTTAACCATGCATTGTCGGTCTCACCTGGCAGTTTCTAAGGAGCTAGTGACTGCATTTTCAGTGCAGCCCTGCATTGCTGCATTCCACAGTTCGGAGAATTGAGACACAGAGGGGCAAAAGAGCCTCCTCTTCTCTAGCTGTGTTCATGGGTCTGGTTGTCTGATTCTAGAAGACCTGACAGTAACTATAGCCGTTGTTGTCCTCCATGGGGTCTCATCAGACCATTCCCCGTCTTAATCATGACTTCTATCCAATCTCTGAAGATGTATAGACAAAATGTCCTGGAGAACATGACAGCTCACTTCTCATATTTTCTATTCACTTCTTATTACAGAGCGTCCCTACTAATTTGAAATCTGCATACATAGTTCGACATCTTAAATTCCCGATATATTCAACATGACTGTTTAACTTAAAACAGCTACTCTTAAAAATCCTTAGTGTAGGGGGTCAAACTTAGGGTCTTGGGCATATTTATATATGCGTGTTGTAGGTCATGAAATTAGGGGATCATGAAACAGTAGAAGAGACCTAAAGTGAGGTGAGAAATCGAGGGAGTAACTGATTACAGGCAGCAGGAAATCAGAGGGAGGCAGCAACTAAAGGAAGAAAGAGAGCAGAGAGCGTTGGAGTGGGAGAGGGATAAGAGGGGATGGCTATGGAGAGGAATGAATGGGAACAAAGCACAGTCACACACACACACACACACACACACACACACACATGTATATTTGTAGATTCCCACTGAAGCCCATTATATAAAAATTTTTAAAAAGCAGAGCAATTAATGTATATGAAAAATACTGTGCTTCATCCATAGACACAGAAAGCAGATAATGTTTGCCAAGGGCTGGGCCGCAGTATTGCAGTTAGTGTTCAATGGCTGAAGAATTACAGTTTGGGACGATGAGAAAGTTCTGAAAGTGAATGGTGATGGCTGAACAATAATTTGACTGCACTTAATGATATCGTGCCCTTGAAGATGGTTCATACAATATGCTTTATGTTATGCACATTTTGTCACAAAAAAATTTTGGAGCTGTAGAGATGGCTCAGTGGTTAAGAGCACTGGCTGCTCTTGTACAGGACCTGAGTTGAGTTCCCAGCACCCAAATGGTGCTACTAACAGTTCCTAACTCCAGTTCCAGGGAATCTGATGCCCTCTTCTGAGCTCCTTGGGCATTGCATGACACAGGTGCACTTACAGGCAGGCCATAAATACATTTATCCACTTCAATTCAAATCATAAATAAAATATTTTAAAATTTTAATTACATTTTCTTGGCAAAAAAATGAAAGGTGAAGCATGGAGATGTCCAAAAATTTCTCTTATGTTATATCTTCAAAAATACTTCAAAACAAAGTGAGAGGCATATAAAAATGAAATTTAGAGCCTACATGAATAGAAATGGAATTTTTTACAGTTTTGGGAGTCTTAAGAAGCTCCTCTGTGGCTACCCACACCAGCAAGTTATTGTGTTCATTTTGGATGCAACAAGAAGTTATGTTTACTCTGGATGTAAATCACATACACTATGTCATGGAAGGGACATTATGTTAATGCTTGGGGAACAGTTTTGTCAGATATTCAGTCATAAAAAATTGCCATCCATGGAAAGTTTTTTCAAAGGAAGCCCATGCTTTGAAACTATAGCTAAAAAAATACATGGCAGAAATTCGGAAGGCTAAAGGACTCTGATGAATGTGAGGATTTAAAAAGCTATTTCCCCTTATGTAATGACATTTTAATCAAACTTGACAATAGCTTGCCACTTTTACAATTTGCATATTAACATTCATTGAAGGAAATACTTCAAAATAAATTCAAATAAAATATTTGTTCCAACCTCAAAATATTAAAGGCATGTGTAATAAAAATATACAATATTGAATTTAGAAAATCTAGGCAGTAAAATCTAAGAGCATTATTCTTCTTCAATTCATTTAGTTATTTTGATTTACTCATTGTAAGTCTTCACTTTACTAAATGTTTTTAAAAGGAAATTAGCAGCAGATTCAGAAGGATTTCAGAGCCTAAGAGGGCAAAGTAAACAGGTGCTAATGCTGAAAATTGTTCCCATCTGTGATTGCTTGTATGCTTTAGAAATGCATTTAACTCTTTTACTCAGAATCTACTTTGGCAGGAATATTAGTACAGATGTGGCACCCCACTAAGGTTCAACTTGATTAGATCCATTATGCATTATTCCAAAGGTCTAGAGAGAATCCACCTTCTAATACAGTGAGTGAGAGTTGTTTCTATAAACACTCTAAATGTATTTTCTTGTTGAGAGCATGATGTGCACTTCAAAAACAGTGCTCACAATTGAGGGGGACAACTTCCTGAAAATCTCTTTAAGAAATAATGGCAGTCTTACTTCAAGGGGGTAATGCTGAACTCTGGAATGAATTACAGAGAATATTATGAGGATGCACGCTGCGACTCCAGAAAGCTCAGATCTTTTTTTTTTTTTTTTACATAAATTTATTTTTATTTTTTAACAAATCTAGACCCGTGTCGCCCCCCATTCCCCCACCCCACCAGAGGTCATGCATGCTTTTCATCTCTTTCTCAGTCTTTCTCAATATTCTCCATGAGGAAGTTCACTTTTTTGAGCAGAAGTTCATTGTTTCAGTCAGTTCTTCGATGCAGTCCTTTCTGTTGCTGTTGTTGTTGTTGTTGTTGTTGTTGTTGTTTCCAATATGCATCACTCCCAACTGCTTTGAACAAAAGCTCAGGGGGCCATACACAAGAAATACTTACAACTTTGGCACTAGCATCCACAGATGAGGGATACCATTCATCGTTTGTTTTTCTGGGACTGTGTTACTTCACTCAGCATGGTGTCCTCTAGCTCCAGCCATTTTCCTGCAAAGCTCATGATGTCATCTTTCTTTACTGCTGTATAGAACTCCATTGTGTAGATGTACCACATTTTCTCTATCCACTCGTCAGTTGAGGAGCACTTGGGTTGGTTCCAGCTCCTTGCTATTGTGAAGAGAGCTGAAATAAACATGGCCGTGCATGTATCTCTGTGGTGGGGTGAGTCTTGAGGGTACATGCCCAGAAGTGGTATGGCTGGGTCAGGTGGCAAGTTCATTCCAAGTCTTCCAAGGGTTCTCCACACTGCTTTCCATAGTGGCTGTACGAGTTTACATTTCCACCAGCAGTGGATGAGTGTTCCCCTTTCCCCACAACCTCTCCAGCACTTGGTAATCATTTTTTTTTTTCATCCTAGCCAGTCTTATTGGAGATAAGTGATAATCTTAGAGTGGTTTTGATTTGCATTTTCTTAATGATTAGTGATGTTGAACACTTCTTAAGGTGTTTCTCACCCATCTCTAATTCCTCATTGTGAAGTCTCTGTTCAGTCTTTGCTCATCTATTGAGTGGGTCATTTTGTTTTCTTTTTTTTCTTTGTTTTTTGAGTAGTTTATATATTCTGAAATCAATGCTTTGTCAGATGTATCAGTGGTGAAGTTTCCTCCCACTCTGTGGGATTTCTCTTCACTTGCTTGATTGTTTCTTTTGATGTACAGAAGCTTTTGAGTTTAATGAGGCCCCATTTGTCAATTGTCTACCTTAATTCTTGAGCAGGAAAGCTCAGACCTTTAACCCATGCTGTAAACCATGACCAGTGTGAATGATCTCTTGCCTATCTTTCCCATCTATCATCTTTCTCTCTCTCTCTCTCTGTCTCTCTCCATCTCTCTCTCTCTCTCCTCTCCTCTATACTATAATATATATATATATATATATATATATATATTTATCTGTAGTCTATCATCTATCTATCATCTGTCTATCTATAAGGCTGTCTACTACCTATCATCTATAATCTATTTATGTGTCTATCAATCTAATACCTATCTATGTAGCTATCATCTACTTATCTGTCTACCATCTGTCAGTGTTTCTATCTTTTTATAATTTGTCTATTGCCAGAACACACGTAAAACTGAATCAAGATTTTCCTTTCAGCTGGAATGAGAAGGAGTAAAGAAAGTTGACTAATTCTGACCCTGTGAAGTCTTTTACTCAATCCAATTTTCTGACTTTCATAAAATCCTGAATAGCGCACAGAGAAACTCATCCCTCCTTCCTGGTTTACTAGCTGCTCACTACTTACTTCCTCCAGTCTTTTTCAATTCAAGGCTCAGTCTGGAAATGGAGTGTCTCACATTCAGGGTGGATCTTCCAAGCAATTAAGTCAGTCAAACAATCCCCCACAGACATACCGGCAGGCCAGCCTGATGTAGGCAGTGCCTGCTGAAGCTCCCCTCCCAGGTGACTATGTGTTCTGCCATGTTTAACACTTGCCATTTAAACATTTAAAGCCACCCGTCGCATACATTTTTGTTTTTTCCTAGCATTGTATAATGACTGATACTGGGCAATATACATCTAACAAAACTGTGCTCTTATAGAGTTCTGTAGGCCATGAACCAACATTAAGGCACTGAAATCTGGTGAGGGCCTTCCAGATACCCTATGGCAGAACAGAGAATTATTGAATGGCACCATATAGAGAAGTGGAGATGGGAGGGAAAGAGAGAGGGAGGGAGGGAGAAAGAGAGAGAGATATTTCTTTTATAAAAGCATGATCATTTGCCAAAGCCACCTACTAATACTGTTTCAATGACAGTTAATTTCAACATGAGTTTGGGAGGAAACAACAACCAAACCATATTTCTTGACCAACTGTGAATGTAATGAAGTTATCCAGCATTCCCATTTTAATATCGTAAAACACTTATATTGTTGGAAGAAATTCTTGTTTCATAGCCTTGAGCTTTCAGTAATCCTAGTCCACTTCCCCAGTGCTAGTCTTATAGTTGTGAGTCACTATGCCCAGATGAACAGTGTTGAATAAAACATTCCACATTGTTTTCACATATATCCTTGAATCATAAGACTTTGATAGAATCATGAAAACAAAAAGGAAGTCTCTGTGCTTTTCCATGTTTCCTTTCCTGCTTCCAAGATTAAAGTCCAGAAAATAAAATAAGATGAAAATGTTTAAATTTATTTTCTGAAAAAATGCACAAGAAAATTTACACACAAATATGTAATAGAGGCATTCTTTTGCAAAATTTCTCAACTTGCAGTTAAAGACCCTTAAAAAAATCACTCCATCCTTAACCTATTTCAGAGCAAGAGCTATTACTAGGTGTCATCAGTATGTAAAGCAATTCAGGTCTTATTACATATTCAAGACTTATACTTACAGGCAAGTTTACCTCTCACAACTGATCAAAGAAAATTGTTTTTGCAACAAAGAGACCATTGCAAAGTTCCACAACTGGTCAAAGAGAAAAATGTTTGTTAGTTTCCCAGCCCTAAGTGACATATCTATGATGCAACTTCTACACCTAGGGCCAGGGGAACATAGCAGAACACAGGGCATAAAGAATATGAATACACGACAAATCTCAGTAGCAATGCTCCCTTATGCAAGACACGGTGATTAACTCAGAAAGCCACAACTAGGCAAAGTACAAAGAATAAGAGAATGCAGAGGTTTTATCCTTAAATGAGACACCTATATCAAATCTCTCCCACTTGAGGGTTAAAGATCGTTGTGGAAGAGGGGTGGAAATCTTGTAAGAACCACAGTGGTTGATGACCACAGTGAAACAGTGTTTTCCAGACAGCTGTGATGCTACTTATGTGAACTTACAGCAATGTTAGCACTATGAACAAAACCCATACAGTCATAAATCAGACAAAACCCAATAGAGACATAGGGAAGTAGTAAGAAGCTCCATTCTTAACCGAGGAACTATCTGCAACCTGTATACTGGGAGAAGGAGGTTTGGTTATCTTTAAGTTTGTGAGGCTATGTAGGTTAACCAGGCTCTGCTGGATGGATGAGCACTGACGGACATCTGTGGACACAAACCTGGTTTGATAGGCCTTAATCTATGACAGGGATATGTGAGAAGGGTATAGATAGAGAAGAGCATCTAAATAGGATAAAAGAAATTCTATGAAACTTTAAAAAACCAATAATTTTTAAAATGATAAAACATTATATAAAGCTCTCAAAAAATTAACAGATTTTTACAGAACCAGCTGATTACTGTTGGGTGAGGGAGAGTTGATTTTTGTTTTTTAGAGGAGAGATTCTAGATAGACTGACTAGATTCCCCTGGATGAACTTGCACTCAGGGTTGCCTGGTACACCTTGACATGATAGGCTGTAATACGTATGACAGAATGCATGAAACCCAGTGCAGGAGGCAGAGAGGATGTGGATAGGGAGGGGTGTAAAGATGATTTAACATGTACAAAATGTTCAAATTTCAATAAAAATATACATTGAAAAATACTTCTGCAGAAAATGCTACACAATACCATGGATATAAACTAATCAAAATGTATTTAAATAGAAAGCTATTCCATGTCTATGGATTGGAGACTTGGGCCATTAATATGGAAATGAGGCTTAACCTGATCCATAAATTTAGTGCGTGAAAATCCCATTAAATTTCAGGAGCATGATAATCAAACGTTAACAAGTTGGTTTTAAAAAATTCTAAAACACAAATTACTCACAATAAATGAGGTATGTAGTTGGAGGACTGAAATTTCCCAAGTTGAAAGCTTTTTTCTGAATCTGCAGCCATGACATAGTCAAGATAATATGCTATTATTATAATAATGAGCTATTGCAATCAGAGCAAACATGATCAGTGAAAAGACCTGAGAATCTAGGAACAAACAGATCCCTTGGTGGAGAATGAGAATTGAACAAACATTTTGACACAATTAAATTAATAAATCATACTAATTTTTAATTTCACAATTTATTTTTATTTTCTGGTACAGCCATTTGTTCAAATGTGCATAAGTGGTCTACATGCCTTCCTGGTGTCTGTGGAGCCCTGAAGAGGGAATCAGATCCCCTGGAACGGAAGTTAGAGAGAGTTATGATCCTCCCTGTGGGTGCTGAGATAAACCCGTGTCCTCTGCAAGAGAAACAACTACTGCTAATCACTGAGCCATCTCTCCACTCCCATCACAATGTTTTCAATCAGAGTTTTAAGAGTAGTGGATATCTGCAGGCAAAGGTTGAATCTGACTACTTGAGAATTTTGCAAAATAAAGATTCACGATAACAAACACACACACATATATAAAATAAAGAAGTAAAATGTATTTTAAAATAAAATTAAAGCACTTCAAAAGTACAAAAAGCAGTTGAGCACAAAGGGAAATAATGGAGGCTTTACAAAACCAGATCTCAAATTAAATTGCACAGGAATTGTTATAAGGAGAGAATGGTGCTGGCACAGAGTCACATAGACCAATGGAACACACCAGAAGGCTGAAACATGAGGGCATGCAATTCCAGCCACTTATTCAACAAAGGTGTCATGAACACACACTAGAGGAAAGACAGCATCTTCAAGAAAAAGTGCTAGCACAACTGGACCTCCACTTGAAGAAGAGTGAAATAGATGTTTATCGTTCCAGATGTGTCAAAAAACCTCGATGGAAAACCTGAAATTCTGAAACTATTAAAAGAAAATATAGGCAATACCCTATAAAATATAGGGGCATGGAAGGATTTTCTAAATCGGATATCATTTTTCTCAAGAATTAAGGTCAACAATCAACAAGACCTCATTAAACTAAAAAGCTTCTACACTGCAAAAGAAACAACCAACAGTGAAGACCACAGCCACAGATGCAAGAAAATCTTCATCAGCTGTAAATCTGATAGAGGATCAATATCTAGAATATACAATCTAGAATAGACAAAGAATCATGAAAACAAATGAACAGAGAGTTCTCCAAAAAGAAATAAAAATGACCAAGAAACACTTTATTTTTTTATTAATTTTATTTATTTCTGTATGTGTATGAATGTACTGTCTGCATGCAAGTGTGTGCACCCGTGTCGTGCAGTGCCACGGAGGTCAGAAGAGGGTGTCGGATTCCCCTGGAACTGGAGTTCTCCTGGAACTGGAGTTTCAGATGGTTCTCGGCTACCATGTGGGTGCTGGGGATCGAACCCGGGTCCTCTGTAAGAGCAGTCGGCGCTCTTAAATGCTAGGCAATCTCTCCAGCCCAGAAACACTTTAAAAAGTATTCATTGTCCTTAGTACTTTAATTTACCTAAGTCAGGCTTGCTAATATCAAAAGAAAAAAATGATATGAATTTCTGCTGAAGATATGGGGAGATGGGGTTGTTCCTTCACTACTGTTGCGATTGCCAATATGTGCAACCATAGTGGAAAGCAGAGTGGAGATCTCCTTTAAAAGTAAAATTTAATCTGCCATATGACCTGGCTATACCACTCCTTGGCATATACCCAAAGGACTCATCCTACTGTAGAGATACTTGTATATCTATGTAGGTAAGAAATGGAAACAAGCCAAAGAATGGTTAATGAAAATGTGGTATTGTTACACAATGAAATTCTACTCAGCACTAAAGAAAGACAAAATCATGAAACTTTCAGGTAAAGAAATTTTACACTAAATGAAGTAACACAGACTTAGGAAAACAAGTGGTGTATGTTTTTGTCATTGATGGATCTTAGCACCAAATCCTTATATGTGAGGATGTAACCTGATGTAACCACAGGAGCCAGGAAAATAGGAAGAAGCCATGAAAGTAAAGGGAAAGAAGAATGGGGGTGGGGAGGAGGCTAGAAGGAGACAGATATTATCAAAGAGTAAAATAGGGAAAGGGGGATAGTTAGTTGGGAATAAAGGAAGGAGGGAAGGCTATGTAAATAACCATAGGAGTAGAGTAGAAGGAGTTCAAGACAGAGGGACAAGTAGGAGACAGATATTAAGGCAAAAATGGTAAAAACGGGGATAATTAACTGGGAGGGGGGGAAGGAGGGTTAGATAGGAGATGGAGATGAACGCCGAATAATGTTTAGGTGGTGTGAAAAAACAGAAGGAAGCATATTCATTCAAAAGCCCACTAAATATCTGCATGCAATATCTGTATATGAGTGCATGTAGCTGAAGGTCATGGGACAAGAATCAAAATGCAAGCTAGAAGAAACCTCTCTTTGAGTTGTTGGTCAGGGTATTCCGAGAGACCTCCCAAATTACACCAGCTAGTGCCACAGGCCTTGATTGCCCCCAGAACTTGAACGGTAATACCCTATTACTTAAGGGAGGATGTGCTTTGCACACAGAACTTGGAGCAATGGAGCTGGAATTCTTCTCCCCAAATACAAGATCTCACAGCTCTAGAGGATACTATGAAAGCTCTTAAGGGAGAACATGAATCGATCCTCTGTCTCCATTAAAACTTAATGCACACAACAATGACTGACACATCAAACTATTGGTGCAGTAGTGGCACTTTTGTCCTGGAGATAATCAGCAGCTTTCTAATTAGACTCAAAGCCCAATTAATGGAACCAAACTCATGTGGTACTGTGAACATAGACAAATACACATAGCTAGAGATGTCCTAGAGCCTGGAGAAACCCTACCTCTGTCACATCCCCAGACAAATGTTATTTCTTATTGCATGTTAAATATGTATCCTTATATTTACAGAGAAGTATACCAGTCAACGCTCATCAAATAAGCATTTTTTTAACAGATGGAAACTATTAGAGAATTCTACAACTGGTCACACACAAAGAATAATCATCTGTGAGAAACCCAGACCTAAGAAACACATCTACCTTGGAAACTCTATCCCTGAGTCACACAGAACATAGTTGAACCTGAGATAGATAAAATAGTAATGCAACCCTAAACTCACCAGTGATGTTTCTTCATGCAACAGAGGGTGATGAACACAGAAGATAACAACTAGCCAAAATGTAGAGAATAAGAAACTGAATTGTATGTTCAGTTGGATGTGACTCATCCATCCAATGCTCAGGATCATTGCAGAAGAGGTGGATAGATTGTAAGAGTGAAGAGTGGGGCATGACCATAAGGAAATAGATCTTATGGCTCCATGGAACAAGCTCATATGTACTCACAACACTGGAGACAGCACATACAAACTCAGTCAGATTAAATGAGGTGGAGAAATGGGCAGGAGGTGCCACCTTAGCTGAAGAACTATTGGCAGCTGAACACTGCTGGGTGAGGGAGAGCTGATCTTCTTCAAGGGACTGAACCTCCGTATGCTGACCGGCTGCCTCCAGTGGATGACCTCATCACACGGAGGGACATCTGTGTATGCAGACTTCCCTAGGTAGACCTCGATGTCTGTGACAGAATGCATGAAATCCTGGGGGTGGACTATAAGGGACGTTGATAGGAGAGGGATCAAATATGACTAAGATCAATGAATTGAAAAAATTAAAAAAAAATTGTACATATGAATAAAATAAATTTGGGGGGCTGGAGAAAAAACTTAGTATTTGAGAGTACTTGCTGTCTTTCAGAGAGCTCTGGCTCAGTTCCTAGTACCCATATCACAGTTAACAACCAACTACAGGTCAAAGAGTTCTATAGAATTAAATTCACAATTCCTTGATTTTTATTATCTGGACATATTCATGCCAAAAACCTTTTGGAGGAATATTTTCATCACAATCCAGACCCAGAAAACTATTAATATACTCTCCATCTTTATAAATTTGCCTTTTTTTCTTTTTTATGATTCCATTTTTGCATACATTTTATTGTTATTAAACTTTTTCATTCATCAATTTAGGCTCATTTCCCTTTCCATGCCCCCCACCCTAGCATATATGTCTTGAGTCTTTTTTTTTTCAAAGCAGAGGATTATTGTTTTGGGGAGAACTTCAGTGTTTCAATTGGTTCTTTGTCCTAGTTCTTTGTTGCTGCTGTTCTCTCCAACTTGTATTGCTTCAACGTATGCATGTATATAGGTCTCACCTATCCTAAAATTATGTTGTCTGAAAACAAACTGTTATTTCTAAATCATATTTCTTTCTCTCTTTTTTGTGTCCTTTTGAGGCAGGGTCTCCCTGCAACCCCAACTAGCCTAGAACTCACTCTGTAGACCAGGCTGGCCTTGAACTCACAGAAATTCACCTGCCCCTGAATCCAGAGTGTAGGATTAAAGGCATGTGCCACCATGCCTGGTTTAAAAACAGTTCTTAGCCACCATGTGGGTTCTGGGAAACAAACTCAGGTCCTCTGCAAGAGCAGTTGTCACTCTAAACTGCTGATCCATCTCTCCAGCACCTCTAAATTATATTTGAAGACTCACAATTTTCTCTTTTAATTTTATATTACTCTAAAATATACACACATACCCTCCACCCATGTACCAAGATTCCAAAGTCTGAAAATAAATGGTAGGTTAATTCTAGAACCTGTTAAGGGATGCACATTATAAGAGCATGGTTGCTTTCAGTTAAAGAGGAATATAAATAACATTGCTCAGTTTGCCTTACAAATAGGTACTTGGTGCTAACATCTACAGATGAGTGATACCATTAGTCAATTGTTTTTCTGGGACTGTGTTACTGTACTTAAGAAACTTCTAGTTCCATCCAATTACCTGCAAAGTTTATAATGCCATCTTTCTTTTTTTTTAATTTTCATCTTTTTATTGATATTTTGTGTATTTCATACATCATTTTCCAATTCAGTTCAGGGATATTTCCCTTTACCTTCCCCCCTCACCCCATCCCATCCCAGATCATGCATTCTGCCATAACTGTCCTGCATCTGTCTCTCAGTTTTTTTTTTTTTCATTTTTTAACAATAAGTGATAATTTATGAGTACAAGCAGCCTTCATGTAAAACCAATTTGCTTCCCAATGTTGTTTAATATACACATATTTACTTTTACTAAGTCCTAAAACACCATGTATCCTGTAGACAGTGTCTAGGCGAAACTGAGTACTTGCTGAACTCACATCAATTAAATATGCCTTGATCGAATATACATCCGTGTCCCTCTCCCACCCATCCCCCTTCCCAATTCACCATTTCAGTCCATTTTCTGATGCAGTCTTTCTGTTGTTGTTCTTTTACTATGCATCCCTCTCCATGAGAAATATTTATATCTGGGTTGTTGGTACTAGCATCCACATATGAGGGACACCATTTGTCGTTTGTTTTTCTGGGACTGTGTTACTTCACTTAACATAATGTCTTCCAGCTCCATCCATTTACCTGCAAATTTCATGATGTTGTCCCTCTTTACTGCTGCATAG
>VZQC01007033.1:2068007-2082963 GCA_009823505.1 Rhizomys pruinosus | reverse complement strand
CTGAATTGGAAAATGATGTACGAAATGCACAAACCATCAATAAAAATTAAATTAAAAAAAATTGCAAGCAGTTGTGCCCAAACCCACACAGCCCACGGGTCCCAGCATCCAGCGGGGGGGGGGGGGGCTTGTATGTCCAATCACGTTGATCAATTGAGTGTTCAGACTATATTGCTGTAGTTTCACCATTCACCCCAATCGCAGCCCTTACATTCTACCAAGCCCCCTCTTCCGCAGATTGTTCCCTAGGCTTAGAAAAGGGGCACCACCACACCAGGCTCTTTTTTTTTTTTTCAGTATTTATTTTATAGTGTTTTTCCTACACATATGTAGGTGTAATATGTGTAAGCCTAGTACACACAGAGGCCAATCTTTCTTTACTGCTACATAGAACTCCTTTTTGTAGATGCACATTTTCTCTATCCACTTGTTGGTTGACGGGCACTTGGGTTGGTTCCAGCTCTTCTCTATTGTGAAGAGAGCTCCAATAAACATGGATGTGCATGTATCTCTGTGGTAGGGGGAGTCTTGTGAGTATATACCCAGGAGTGGTATGACTGGGTCAGGTGGTAAGCTGATTTTGAGTCTTTTAAGGGTTCTCCACACTGCTTTGAATACTAGTTGTATGAGTTTACATTCCCGCCAGCAGTGGATGAGTTTACCCACAACATCTCCAGTATTTGGTATCACTTGTTTTCTTGATCCTAGCCACTCTTATTGGAGTGAGATGATTCCTTAAAGTGATTTTAATCTGCATTTCCTTAATTATTAGCAATGTCGATCACTTAAGATGTTTTTCAGCCATATTTATTTCTTCACTTGTGAAGTCTTTGTTCAGCTCTTTACTCCATTTTTTGAGTGAGTCATTTGTTTCCTTACATCTTTATTTTCTGAGTAGCTTATATATTCTGGATGTTAATGCTGTCAGTTGTATCAGTAGTGAAAGTTTCCTCCCACTCTGTGGGTTTTCTCTTCACTTTCCTGGTTGTTTCTTTTGCTGTACAGAAACTTTTGAGTTTAATGAAGTCCCACTTGTCAATTATTGACCTTATTTCCTGTGCGGCTGTAGTCTGATTTAGAACATCTTCTCCTGAGGCTGGAGAGATGGCTCAGCAGTTAAGAGCACCAACTGCTCTTGCAGAGGACCTGGGTTCGATTCCCAGCACCCGCATGGTGGCTAATAACCATCTTTAACTCCTGTTCCAGGGGACTCCGATGCCCTCGTCTGACTTCCTCAGTATTGCATAACATGGATGCACCAACCTACATGCAAACAGTACACTCATACACATAAAAAATAATAAATAAAAAAATTTTTAAAAACAAACTCTTCTCCTACCCCTATGTCTTGTAAGTTGCTGCCAACATTTTCTTCTATCATTTTCAGAATTTCGAGTTTCATGTTGAGGTCTTTGATCCATTTGGAGTTGATGTTTTACAGGGAGAGAGGTAGGAGTTTAGTTTTATTCTTCTACAAGGCATGATGCAGTTTTGCCAACACCATTTGTTGAAGATACTGTTTCCTCCATTGAGTCTTCTTGGCCCCTTTGTCAAATATGAGGTGGCTGAAAATGTATGTGCTCAAGTTCGTATCTTCAATTTTGTTCCATTGGTCTACAGGTCTAATTTTGTGCCAGTATCTGGCTGTTTTTATGACTATAGCCTTGTAGTATAGTTTGAAGTCTGGTGTAGTGATCCCCCCTGTATTGTTGTTTTCACTCAGGGTTGCTTTGGCTATTCAGGGTCTTTTGTTATTCCATATGAATTTAAGAATTTTTTTTCCAAGCCTTTGAAGAATGTCTTGGGGATTTTGATTGGAATTGCATTGAATCAGTATATTAATTTGGGTAGAATGGACATTTTTACTATATTAATTTTTCCAATCCATGAGCATGGGAGATCTTTCCATCTTCTGATGTCTTCTCAATCTCCTTCAGGAGTTTAAAATTTTTGTTGTAGAACTCTTTGGAGTCTTTGGTTAGGTTTGTTCCTAGGTACTTTATTGTTTTTGAGGCTATTGTGAGTGGGAAGGTCTCCTTATAGTCCTTCTTCGTTTGCTTGTTGTTGGTGTTAAGAAAGGTTACTGATCTATCTAGGTTAATTTTGTATCCTGGCACTTTACTGAAACTCTTAATCATCTCTAGGAGTTTTCTGGTGGAGTTTTTAGCATCCCTTAGTTAAACTATTATATTATCGGGGCTGGAGAGATGGCCTAGCGGTTAAGAGCACCAACTGCTCTTGCAGAGGATCTGGGTTTGATCCCCAGCACCCACATGGAGGCTGGGAGCCGTCTTTGACTCTAGCTCCAGGTGAATCCGACTCCCTCCTCTGACCTCTGCAGCATTGCATGACAAGGGTAAACAAACCTACATGCAGATAGTACATTCATACACATACAAGAATAAATTTAAAAAACTATCATATTATCTGAAAAAAGGGATAGCTTGATTTCCTCTTTTACAATTAGTACTCCTTTTCTTACCATATTGCCCTAGCAAGTGTTTCAAGAACAATATTGAAGAGGAGTTGTGATAAGGGGCAGCCTTAGTGGGTTCCTGTCTTTAAGGGGAATGCTTCTAACTTTTCTCCATTTATGATGATGTTGGCTGTGGATTTGTTGTACATGGCTTTGTTTACATTGAGGGATGATCCCTTTAGTCCAATTCCTTCTAGGACTTTAAGCATGAAAGGACGCTGTGTTTTGTCAAAGGCTTTTTCTGCGCCAATTGAGATGATCATGTGGTTTTTGTCTTTCAGTCCATTTATGTGTTTTATGTATTTATTGATTTTCCTATGTTGAACCATCCCTGCATCTCTGGTATGAATCCAACTTGGTCATTATGGTGGATCTTTTTGATGTGGGTCTGTATGCAGTTTGCAAGTGTTTCATTGAGAATATTTGCATCTATGTTCAGTAATGGAATGGGTCTATAGTTCTCTTTTTTAGTTGTATCTTTGACTGGTTTGGGTACTAGAGTGATACTGGCTTCATAGAAAGAATTTGGGAGATTTCCCTCAGTTCGTATCCTTCAGAACAGTTTGAGTAATAATGGTTGTAAGTCGTCTTTAAATGTCTTATAGAATTTTGCTATGAAACCATCTGGGCCTGAACTTTTTTTACTTTGGAGGTTTCTTATTACATTTTCAATTTCTTCATGTGTTATGGGTCTGTTTAAGTCGTCAATCTCTTCTTCATTGAGCTTTGGTGATTCCCAGGATTTCAAATATTCATCCATTTCTCTTGGGTTTTCAAATTTAGTAGAGGATAGGTTTTTGAGGTATTCCCATATGACTGGATCTCTTCTTTGTCTGTTGTGATTTTTCCCATTTCATCATGAAGTCTATTTATTTGGAGTTGCTCTTTCTTTTGGTTAATTGGTCTAGCAGTTTGTCTATCTTGTTTACCCTTTCAAAGAACCAACTTTTGGATTCATTGATTCTTTGTATTGTTTTGTTTGTTTCTATTTCATTGATTTCTGCTCTGATTTTTATTTCTTCCTCTCTGTTGGGTTTAGAGTTCAATTGAATAATTGAAATAAATTTGTCTTTTTGAAGATTTCATATGAATGAAAGATTATACTATGTAGATTTTAATGTGGTTACTTTAAGCAAATATGCTTGACCAATGGGTTCACACTATAATGTGTATTTTTATTTTATCCCATCACATTGTGGAGTAGGCAGAGTAGCTTGTCAGTGTGTGTGTTTACCAGTTTTATCCATTTGCCATCTGACAAACATTTGCACTTTCCTAATTTTTGTTATTTCATTCACACTTCTCTGAACATTTGCCTACATGTCTCTGTGTAGACACATGTCTACATATCCTTTGAGTAGGTGTCAACATTTAACAACAACTTTCTGCAACCTTAGATCATATGGTAACTCTTTTATATCTTTCAGAAGTCAGCCAGCTCTTTTGAAATGGGTTGTTATTTTACATGGTAATACATGAAAATTTAAATTTCTGTATATTCTTTTTTAATTTTTTTAAAATTCTATTTATTTTTTTATATGTATGTCTGCATGTAGGTCTGTGCACCCATGTCATGCAATGCCGTGGAGGTCAGAAGAGGGCGTCAGATTCCCCTGGGACTGGAGTCAAAGAAGGTTCTCAGCTGCCATTTGTGTGCTGGGGATTGAACCCGGGTCCTCTGCAAGAGCAGTCGGCACTCTTAACCGCTAGGCCATCTCTGCAGCCCCAATTTCTATATATTCTTGAAACTATATCAGAGGATCTGCGTGCCTCTGCCTCCCGAGTGCTGGGATTAAATGGAATTCACCACCATGCCTGGCTTAATAACAATTTTTAAACATTTTGGAGAATGTATGTTTTCTTTTTTTAATATTTTTTAAATTTTTATTTACTTTTCTCTATGTGTATGAATGTACTGTCTGCATGTAGGTCTGTGCACTGGTGTTGTGCAATGCCTCAGAGGTCAGAAAAGGGTGTCAGATTCCCCTGGAACTGGAGTTCGCCTGGAATTGGAGTTTCAGACGGTTCTCAGCCGCCATGTGGGTGCTGGGGACTGAACCCAGGTCCTCTGCAAGAGCAGTCAGTGCTCTTAACTGCTAGGCCATCTTTCCAGCCCCCGAGAATGTATATTTTCAAGACTTCTGTTCTTCTCATTACATTGCCCAGGTTGTTTTCAAACTCATGATGCTTCTGCTTCATCCTCCTGACTGTCTAGAAATACAAGACCCTGCACTTGGTATGACATTATTTTAATTTAGCTTTTTTGAAACTTTTTTCTTTTCTTTTTATTGAGCCTTTATATATCTCATAAATTTTTTCCCAATAAAATCCAGTCCAAATCCCATGCTCCAACTCCTCCATCAGAGCTCACGTATTACAACATCCAAGTTAAGCTCAATCCAGTCAAACTTTTAAACCTGAATGTCCTTCCATGCAAATACATTTACTGAAGTCTAGTCAGCACATCTAGTAATCTTAAATAAGGTATATTTGTCATCACCCAGCAGTAATTAGTCTCTTGTAGTTTTCAGTCCAGGCTCAGTCTACCACCCACCTCTCTGGCTCTATTCTGAGACCCTGTCTGAGTTAGCATGGGTCCCATGTCTGATGCCAACATTGCCATAAGTTCACATGTGAAAGGTTTCAGTGGTCTGTAAGCCCGTGCTTCTCCACATTCATGCACCAGCCCTGGCTCTTACAATCTTTCTCCTGCCTCTTCCACAATGATCCCTGAGCCTTGGTCTTATCCAGGGATACACACTTGGGAGGCTCCTGTTCTTTGAAGTTTGGCTAGTTGTGGGCATATATTCACATCACCCTCAGTTATGTAAGGAAGCTTTACTGGTGAGAACTGAGGGGTGAACTCATTTTCTTTGTGGTCCCCCCTTCTGTGCAGAGGTCCCACTGTAGATGTGTCATCTAGGATTGGTCTTCTTTCAGAACTATATTTTCTATATCTGACCAGTTGTGGGAAATAGCCACCATCTGTTGCAAAGAAAAATTTCTTTGATGAGTGGCATACGATATGCTTGTATGTATATATAAGATTCCATATTTAGGGCTGGAGAGGTGGCCTAGCGGTTAAGAGCGCCGACCGCTCTTACAGAGGACCTGGGTTTGATCCCCAGCACCCACATGGCAGCCGAGAACCGTCTGAAACTCCAATTCCAGGAGAACTCCAGTTCCAGGGGAATCGAGACCCTCTTCTGACCTCCACGGCATTGCACGACACGGGTGCACAAACCTGCATGCAGACAGTACATTCATACACATACATAAATAAATAAAATTTTAAAAAGATTCCATATTTATTGTATGATATGAAATTTCATTTGTCTAGATATATGACACCAATAGCGATTTCTCTAGGATATACCTCGCCTCCAGCCTTGCATATTTGGCTTGAGTTTACAGTGGCTCTCATAAGTTCACTCCCATTGAGATGGTTCCAAGTCAAATCAGATAGCTGTCGATTATCCCCTAGATAACAGTGCCTTTACTGCACCAATAGAGGTAGTTTGCCATGGAGCTCATTATGGCTGTTAGGTTTTAGGGTTGAGTTGTATCATTGATTGATTTTCTCCTTAGCAGTGTGCATGCCTTTAATCCTAGCACTTGGGAGGCAGAGGCAGGTGGATCTTTGTGAGTTCAAGGCCAGCCTGGTCTACAGAGTGAGTTACAGGACAGCTGGGGCTACAGGGAGACCCTGTCTCAAAAAGACCAAAAAAAAAAAAAAAAAGGCATGTCATAGAAGCAAAATGCAAAATAAAATATGATAAACCCGATGGTATAATAAACTTGCAAATCTCAGCACAGACTTAATTTATCTGTATGTATGCATAATATGTGTGTATATAGATAAAGTTGCAAATGTGGATTAATATACATAAAATATGTGTATATGGATATATATTTATATATCCATATACATTTATACATATCCTTGAAAAGGGCCTTACAAATGATAAAACTTCAATGGTGATGAAAGCCGCTTGTGAATGGCTGAAACTTTTTTTCTCTACTCGATTAGTATTTATGTGTATGAGTGTTTGGCCTTCATATATGTGTGCAACTCCCACAGGAGATAGAAAAGACATTGATCCAAAATGTGATAGGAGTTAGAGAAGATTTTAGCTGCTATATTTGTTCAAACTGAATCCATGTCCATTGCAAGAGCAGCCCGTGCTCTTAACCAGTAAACCATCTCTCTAGCACTTACATCTTGTTATTAAATACTATTTTCCTATAAAATGAATAAAATCTTCTTGTAATACATATATATATATATATAAACAAAAAAAGGAATCAAATCTTCCTTTAGTATATACCAAAGCTGAGGCAGGAGACATTAATCCTGGAACATTTTCTTATGCTTTAGGCTTAAAAAAAGATACAATAAACCAATTGTGGAAATGCCAAAAGGACACAGGAGCCATCCTAAAGGAGTACTTGATGGCCAAATATGAGCAGCTAATTGCATAATGGATTACAATGGAAAGAAGACACTGGGTACAAACTGACATTTAAAAACAAACCAAATAAATAAATGAAGATAAAAGACACATCTGCCTAACAAAATAGCTTTTAAATGATTTTTATTATTTTTATTTTGTGTATGAGTATTTAAGAGGATCTATGTCAAGCAATGCTTGCGGAGGTCAGAAGAGGAGATGTAGGTGCTGGGAATCAAACCCAGATCCTCTGCAAGAGCACCTGGCAATCCTAACTGCTGAGCCATCTCTCCAAATCTCTGACAAAATAGTTTTAATAAAACAGTTTAGAAAGAAATAAGGGATGAAATATTTCCATTACCAAAACACAGAAACACTAATCTGTTAAGAGCATCAACTCACAGTTAAAATGCAAAAGGCACTGGAGAAAATTTCAAGAAGAAAGACAGTTGTAGAGCTTCCAAGTATCTGGTCCTCATGATTGTTTTATCACAAAGCAAAAATTCTGACTCTAGGCCTGGCAGACCCATCTTAGCAAGAGATTGAGGTGACATCGCTGGGAACAGAGCCTCAATACCATGGACACTCACGTGCTATGCTGCAATGCATACTTCTTTGGTGATCTTCCCAGATACCCTGCTCTAACAGGTTATCTCAAAGAGAGGGATGCTTGCCAACCTATGGCATTTCTCTTAGGCAATATCAAAGCCATGCCATAGATGCACATGGAGGAATGGTCTGGAATAGAAGAGATGAAAAAGAAATACTACCTAATACAGCATGGGGTCCTGGACCAGAACTAAGAAAGGAAAGGGATAATGATGGAAATGTCTATGAAAGCAAAAAGGAATGTAGGTCAGTTTCAACATTGGTTATGTGGGGTGTTCATACAGTCACAAGCTGCAGCTCTTTGCAGCATTTTCACAACTGCCGTGAGCCTAAATGTGTTTTCACACACCTTTAGAAACATTAAAGAAGAAAAAGAACAGTGGTCTGATCATTGCCTGAATAACTCAAAACTTCTGAAAAGAAACTTAAAGAAAAAGGACTTGGACTGGAGAGATGGCTCAGCCGTTAAGAAAACTGACTGCTCTTACAGAAGATGCAGGTTTAAATTCCAGCATCCACATGTCAGCTAACAACTGTCCATAATTCCAGTTCCAGGGAATTCAGGGTCGTCTTCAGTCCTTTTGGGTACTGCAAGACACAAGTGCACTTACATACATGTAGTATTGGCACATAAACACATAGAATAATTTTATAATAAAAGGATTTTGTAAAACTGTGTATAAGAAAAATTAGTCATAATTCTGGTCATAAATCAAACAGGTTCATTTCTAGTCAGAAGATTTAAAATTGATGCTAAGTAAGCAATATATATATAACATAACTAAACATTCCTACTGTGTTGTATGTTTATTGGTCAATCTATGTTTAGAAACATATTTAGTGCTAATTGCTTGATTAATCAAATTTAACAATTCAATTTCAATTTCTTTCAATTTAATAAAAATTAGGTAATTTTATACTTTTAAAATGTATAAAATGTATACTTTTATTCCTGCTAGTCATTGAGTTGAAGTTTTAATGTTGTAGTTCTCTGTGTGATTATACTAATCTTAAAGCCCAAAGTCCAGGAGACGCATCTTACAATTGGTATGGTCTACTGCATTCCTCCCGATGCTTTCCAGTTCTGTTGAGCCTTCCCACTTCCCACCTCTCCTTCTCTCCCATTTAGCTGAAGGGAATAAGAGAAAAGCAGAATATCACCTCTTCTCTCTTATACTGCGCAAAGAATCTTGTCTCCTTGAAGCACATAGAGTCAAAGTTGTGGATGAAGGAGAAACTGATGTTTAGTATTTTCCTTGGATCCCAATCACTAATCACAGAAAGCTCTAGAAGTATATTCTGACTGAATATTGTTAGGAATTTCTCCAATACCAATGATAATAATCAGTTCATTTGCCTACCCAGTGCACCCATTTAAACAGAGTGCTGGGATTCCTTTCCATTTCCTATTATGCCTGGATAACTGCCTATACTCACTCAAATATTGTTGTTGCCATAGCATTCGTTTCCAAAGGATATTTCTAAACCAATTCTCACTGTTATTTTCTATTTATTCATTTTGTTTCATTTTATTTTGATGGCCACCATGATTTCCATGTTGAGTACCACTGTTTTTCACCAATGGGCCAAACAGAAATTTGAGTTATATTTTTCTTCTTTAAAACACATAGCTTATCCAACCTATAAGAATGAGTATTTTGGGGCTGGAGAGATGACCTAGCAGTTAAGAGCACTGACTGCTCTTGCAGAGGACCCGGGTTTGATTCCCAGCACGCACATGGTGGCTGAGAACCGTCTTTAATTCCAGTTCCAGGGGTATCTGTCACCCTCTTCTGACCTCCACGGCATTGCATGACATGGGTGCACAAACCTACATGCAGACAGTACATTCACACCCATAAAAAAATAAATAAAAATAAATAATAAAAAAGAATGAGTATTTCTTCTCAAACTCTTCAGTAGAATACAACAGAAGGAAATCTCCCAAATTTCTTCTATGAAGCCAGCATCATTCTATTACCAAAACTAGGCAAAGATACAACAACAAAAAAAGAAAACTATAGACCCATCTCATTAATAAACACAGATGCAAAAATTTTCAACAAAATACTTGTAAGCCTCATATAGACCCATATCAAAAAGATCATCCATCATTACCAAGTTGGATTCAGACAACAGATGTAGGGATGGTTTAACATATGTAAATCAATAAATATCATAAAACACATAAATAGACTGAAAAGCAAAAACCATGTGATCATCTCAATCAATGAAGAAAAAGCCTTCAACAAAATCCTGTATCCCATCATGTTTAAAGTCCTAGAAGGAACTGGACTGGAGGGATCATTCCCTAATGTAATCAAAGCCACACATAAGAAACCCACAGCCAACATCATCCTAAATGGATAAAAGCTAGAAGAATTCCCCTTAAAGGCAGGAACATGGCAAGGCTGCCCACTATTGCCACTCTTCAATATAGTGCTTGAAACAATTGCTAAGGCAATAAGACAAGAAAGAGAAATTAAAGGAGCACTAATTGGAAATGAGGAAGTGAAGCTATCCTTTTTAACCTAAGTGATGCTAGCAACTCCACCAGAAAACTTCTAAAAATGATGAAGACTTTCAGTAAAGTGGCGGGATACAAAATTAACTTACAAAAATCAGTACCCTTTCTATGCACCAACAACAAGCAACTGGAAAGGGAATATAAGGAGACCTTCCCATTCACAATAACATCAAAAACAATAAAATATCTAGGAACAAACCTAACTAAAGACACAAAAGAGATCTACAACAAGAAATTTAAACCCCTGAAGAAGGAGATTGAAGAAAACATCAGAAAATGGAAAGACCTCCCATGCTCATGGATCGGAAAAATTAATATAGTAAAAATGTCCATTTACTCAAATTAATATACAGATTCAATGAAATCCCAATTAAAATACCCATGAGTTTCTTCACAGACTTGGAAAAATAATCCTTAATTCATATGGAAAATCAAAACACCCTGAATAGCCAAAGCAACCCTGAGTGAAAACAACAATACAGGGGGGATCACTATACCAGACTTCAAACTATACTACTGGGCTGTAGTCATAAAAACAGCCAGGTACTGGCACAAAAACAGACCCGTAAACCAATGGAACAAAATTGAAGATCCAAACTTGAGCACACACAATTTCAGCCACTTCATATTTGACAAAGGGGCCAAGAAGACCTAATGGAAGAAAGATAGCATCTTCAACAAATGGTGTTGGCAAAACTGGATCACGACTTGTAAAAAAATAAAACTAAACCCCTATCTCTTGCCCTGTAAAATATCAACTCCAAATGGACCAAAGATCTCAAAATGAAACCCGAAACTCTGAAGGTAATAGAAGAAAATGTTGGCAGCATAGGGGTAGGAGAAGACTTCCTGAATCAGACAGCAGTTGCACAGGAAATGAGGTCAACAATTGATAAGTGGGACTTCATTCAACTCAAAAGCTTCTGTACAGTGAAAGAAACAATCAGGGAAGTGAAGAGAAAACCCAAAGTGTGAGGACACCTTCACTAGTGATACATCCAACAGAACATTAACATCCAGAATCTATAAACTACTCAAAAAACAAAGCAGTAAGAAATCAAATGACTGACTCAAAAGATGGAGTAAAGAGCTGAGCAGAGACTTCACAAGTGAGGAAATAAAGATGTCTGAGAAACATCTTAAAAAATGTTCAACATCGCTAATAATTAAGGAAATGCAAATTAAAACCACTTTAAGATATCACCTCACTCTGATAAGATTGGCTAAGATCAAGAAAACAAATTCTAAATGCTGGAGAGGTTGTGGGTAAAGAGGAATACTCATCTACTGCTGGTGGGAATGTAAATTCGTGCAACGCAAACACTATGGAAAACAGAGTGTTGAACCCTGAAAAGACTCAAAATAGCCCAGCCATAAAACTCCTGTGTCTATACCCACAAGAGTTATCCTACCCCAGAGATGCATGCACAGCCATGTTCACTGCAGCTCTCTTCACAATAGCAAAGATCTGGACCCAACCAAAATGCCCCTCAACCAATAAGTGGATGGAGAAAATGTGGTTCATCTACACAATGGAGTTCTATGTAGCAGTAATGAAAGATGGCATCAAGAACTTTGCAGGTAAACGGATGGAACTAGAAGATATTATGCTAAGTGAAGTAACACAGTCTCAGGAAAGCAAAGGAGGAATGGTATCCCTCATCTGTGGATGCTAGCACCCAGCACTGAATTGTAAGACAAATTGAGCAACATCAATGTTATATACCACTTTCCCTG
The DNA here is from genome assembly GCA_009823505.1 of Rhizomys pruinosus. Lineage (NCBI taxonomy): Eukaryota > Metazoa > Chordata > Mammalia > Rodentia > Spalacidae > Rhizomys > Rhizomys pruinosus. Next base: position 2,071,163 of record VZQC01007033.1, on the reverse strand, counting down.
AAAGCAACTGGGCTATTATAATGTAAATCCCTTAACAGGTTCTAGGATTAACCCATCTCTTATTTTTTAACTTTGTAATCTTGGAGTATGGGTAGAGGATATGTAGGCATATTTTAGAGTAATATAAATTTAAAAAGAAAAATGTGAATCCTGAAATATGATATGGAAATGACAGTTTGTGTACAGATTATATGTTTTTAATATAGTTGCGATATATATATGCATATGTTGAAGCCATACAGATTGGAGGGAACTACAACAGCAGAAGAACCTGGACAGGGAATGGACTGAAACAGTAAAGTTCCCCCAAGACCATTAATCCTCTGCTTTGGAAAAAAAATTGAAAAGAATCAGAAAAAGATACAAGGCAGGAATGGCTGGATACATGAACTCAGGTGGGGTGGGGGTCATGGAAGGGGAGATGACTCTAGATTGGAATGAGAAATAATATATGAAATGCAGAAAACTTCAATAAAAATGTTAAAAAGAACAAGTATTTCACTGCAAAAGATCAACTCTGAAGGTTTGAAAGAAGGTTTATGATAGTATAAATAGTGGATATAGTGAATGGCATTCTTTGAAACACAAAGTACCATGTGAAGAGATCCTTCTGTCCAAATGGTGGAGGGGCTCAATGGCTGTCTGGAATGGCACAGCAGTAGTTACATTGGCAGAGGCAGAGTCCTGATAGGCATTTTCATTTTGCACTAACTGCATATTGCTTGAAAATTTTATGCTTACTTTGATGAGAAAAATAATTAAGATAAGCCTTTCTGAAATAGAGATATTTTCAGATTCTCCTCCTCAGAACTCATGATATAACTCCCCAAATCCCTGTTGAATTTCAGGTTAATTTAGATTTGTGGTGTTGGAAGAACAGTTCAATATTCTTCTTATGAAGTGTCAGGATAGACAAGAGCTTGGTAGCAGGCAAGCAATTAGTTTAGGATCTAACTCCTCAGCTCTCTGTAGCAGCAAAAAGGTAAAACCATCTCTCTTCATTGTGGATTTGTGAGAAAAGAATGATATATCCCTTTGAATTTACACTATTGCAATAACATGTTTTCCCTATGATTTAATTTTAGAGCACTATATGGATGAATAACACTGGTATAAAATCCATTATTCAATTTAGTCACATACACAACACACAAAATATTTGGTCTTTGTTAAATGGGATAGAATACTTACAGTTGATATTCTTTATTTTATTTTATTTATTTATTTACTTATGTGTATGAATGTACTATCTGCATGTAGGTTTGTGCACCCATGTTGTGCAATGCCTCGGAGGTCAGAAGACGGTGTCGGGTTCCCCTGGAACTGGAGTTCTCCTGGAATTGGAGCTACATATGGTTCTCAGCCTCCATGTGGGAGCTGGGGATCGAACCTGGGTCCTCTGCAAGAGCAGTCGGTGCTCTTAACCGCTAGGCCATCGCTCCAGCCCCTACAGTTGATTTTCTTTGACATGCCAACCATAGTTCTCATCAATAGACATGATAGCTTTTCAGGAAAATAGAATGAGATGGAAGAATCCTGAGGATATAATGGTGGGTGAATAAATATGCCGAGTAAGCTGAAATTTTATTTTTTATTTTTTATTATTTTAAGGGGTCACAATATAAGAGCACAGTTGTTTTCAGGTCACATTGATGTTGTTCAGTTTGCCATACAATTAGGTAATTGGTACTAGCATCCACAGATGAGGGATATCATTCATCATTTGTTTTTCTGGGACTATGTTACTTCACTCAGCATGATATCTTCTAGCTCCAGCCATTTACATGCAAAGCTCATGATGTCATCTTTCTTTACCACTGCATAGAATTCCATTGTGTAGATGTACCACACTTTCTCAATCTACTTATCAGTTGAGGGGCACTTGAGTTGGTTCCAGTTCCTTGATATTGTCTGAACTTCTTAAAGCAAACTCTCAGAAGTACATTTCTATTTGGATAATAAATATAGTAATAGTGCTTCTAACCCACAGTCTTGACCTTAAACATTGGAAACCAACCAAGAATAAATTGAATTATAAACAATGAAAATATAGGAGCTGTAGAGGACTCGGCAGATAAGACCACTGACTGCTCTTGCAGAGGACATGAGTTCAATTTTCAGCTCCCACATGACAGATAATAACCATCTGTAACTCCAGTTCCAAGGGATCTGCTGCCCTATTCTAATCTGCTCAGCCATTGAATGACATGCATGTACTTAATGTATGTGTAGGCACTCATACACACAAAATAAAATTAATAAATATTAAATAGAAAGTAAATATGCATATATGCTTACATGTGCATATATACAGTACATGTATACATGTTATACATTTACAGTCAGAAATGTTAGCTTCCTAAAAAGTCCAGGTCAAATGTCCCTGCATTGCCTTTGGTCCTATAAGTTTTAGTTCCTTGGTGTCAGAGTCATTTTTGTTCTGGTGTCTGAACACTGGGGCATGAACATGCCTGTTTTCTGCTCCCAGAATCATTGCGGACATAGATGGTCAGTTTTCTACTGATAATGGTCTTTCTGCATTGAAGTTCTTACAGTCAGCATTTAGAATTCTAAGCAGCTCTGGACCCCCATGGCCAAGGCTCCAGACTGTCTTGCATACCTTCAATCTTGCCTAGGCAAGGATCAAATTGATGATTGATGAATAAAGCCAAATCAGTAATGTGTGTGAACTATTAGTCACTCTAGCCTGTCATCACCAGAAAGTGAAGGGAGAGTGTATCGAAGACCAAAATCCAATCCTTGCTACTTCCCATATTTAACTATTAGGATGAGTAGATTAGAAAGCATAGAGGGTCGGGGGTCGCAGGGGAGACGCCATAATGCGCCAGGCCAGGTACACAGCTCTACAGCTCTAGGCATGGTCTGGCGGGGGGCAGCTGGGAGAGGGTCTCGCTCTGAACCCGTCTACGGGGTCCCCGGCCCAGAGGGACCGCGCTCGGGTGAGCAGAGGGTCGCTTTTCCCTCTGCTCTGGTCCCGGCTGGACTTGTGGGCGGGAACCAGGGTCGCAGGGGAGACGCCATAACGCGCCAGGCCAGGTACACAGCTCTACAGCTCTAGGCGTGGTCTGGCGGGGGGCAGCTGGGAGAGGGTCTCGCTCTGAACCCGTCTACGGGGTCCCCGGCCCAGAGGGACCG
>VZQC01007033.1:1980697-2062289 GCA_009823505.1 Rhizomys pruinosus | reverse complement strand
CACACACACACACACACGTTTGGCCTGCCTGCAGAGGCCAGAAGAGGGCATAAGATCCCCTGGGACTGGAGTTACAGGCAGTTGTGAGTTGTGATCTTGGTGTGGGTGCTGGGAACAAAACTTTAGTCTTTTGAAAGAGCCTCAAGTGCTCTTAATGGCCGAGCAATCTCCAGTTCCTAAAAATAGTTTCGAGTTTACTTGCTGTTTCATTTCTGAAAACCATCTTATGTTAAGGGAATTTATTTTGACTATCTCAACACAGCATAAAACCACAGAAGTGAAAATCATCGAAGCATTAGACATTGCTCTTTCCAGTGAGCCGACATACATTTGCTTCTCTTTGAATTGTGATATGCAAACAGTGGCTCCTCCCCCAGGAACATGCTTGCTGGCTGGGTGTGCCCCTCCATACCCACCAGCAACAGTACAAGGGAAAAGACTTGATGAAGAAGAATATTAATCAGTTGACAATCCCAAGAGAGAGAATGAAGGGGAATAGGGGACACGTGTCTTTGTTTTAGTTAATTCCTTTTTGTAAAATTACATGGTATAGGAAGCTTTCTTTTTATGCCGAACAGGAACCAAGCAGCCTGCTAGAGGGAAGGGGAACACAGTGCCTGCTTTGCAGACACTGTGGGGAGCTGGCCTCTCCGCGCAGAGACCAGATGGCTGCTTCCCATAGTCCGGCCTGGATGGTACTTCCAACTCAGGCCCTTAGCCTGGACCCACGAGACACGTGTTCCACTCTTGGCTGTGACTTCCCACCTGCCCAGAGACTGCTGAACCCTGGAGAGGAATTTCAGGCTGATGGCCTATCTTCGGCCTATGTCCACTCACAACACCAGCTACCCAGATTGGTGGTCCACAAGGGGACTTTTTTCCAACCCACTGGCCACCCGAACGAAATGCAGGCACAATAATTAATAAAAATAACGTCAGGGAATTCCATGATTTAATGTTACTATGAAATTCAAATTTACTCCTTGCTACAGCTTGCTTTTTTTTTTTTAAAGAAACAATTCTTTTCATACAACTTGTTTTTTTTTCTTTTAATTTTATTTATTTCAGTATGTGTATGAATGTACTGTCTGCATGCAGGTGTGTGCACTCGTTTCAGACGGTTCTCGGCCACCATGTGGGTGCTGGGGATGAGCCTGGGTCCTCTGCAAGAGCGGTCGGCACTCTTAACCGCTAGGTCATCTCTCCAGCCCTACAGCTTGCTTTTATAAACCAAATGAGTCAGTTCCCAGAGCCAATCATAGGCCCCCCAACTCCGCGTCACTGCACACCGTTGCCCCACCCAGCATCTCGCATCCAGGCCACGTGGTTTGCTCCTCCTTGGGGCCCGGCGGCCAGACCCTCAGCCGCGTGGAGCACTGAGGCGTGCTAGCTGAAAGCTAGGCTGCAATTTAAACTGGATCTTCCTACAACATGGAAGAAATTTTAGTGGCCTAGATTCTTTATAATATTAGACTGTATATTTTCCATAGAAGTAAGTTTTGTTTATAGACAGCAGTAAAAGCTTTAAAGGAGAATTAATAAAGTCCTCAGTGAGTTTATAATTATCACTGAAATGCAGGATTTTACAAATAAATTCACTTTTGATGCAGAGATTGAGTAAAATGTTTTATTGGCTACTTGGCTATGCTAAAAATTTCTTTATGTGATATTTAAAAGATTTAATACCACCTGTGTTTTCTTTAGTATTTCCATTTCCTTTTTGAGCTTCTCAATCTCTTCTTGGGGTTCGGGCACAACAGCCTGCAGATTGGTTTTGCACGAAGGATGCCTGTACTCACGGATTATTACTTATAGCTAAAAAATAAAAAAAAAAACTGAGAGAAAGATGCAGGACAGTTATGGCAGAATGCATGATCTGGGATGGGGTGGGGGTGGGGGGGGAGGGAAAGGGAAATAAGCCTGAACTGAATTGGAAAAAACGTATGAAATGCACACAGCATCAATAAAAACTAATAAAAAAAATAAAAAAAAAAGAAAGCATAGAGGGTCAACAACCAAGTTGATGATGAGTTAGGAAATTAGAATAATATGCTACGAGATTTGTAAGAGTCTTGTATTAAAGGACCCATGATTCAGCAAAGCTAGTATATAGTTTTGTTCTTATTGCTTCTCAGGCCTTAGTTATAAAGGAAAGTGAAATACTGTGGCTAAGATGGTGTGATAAACATTAGCTGTTCTCAGGAATAGCTGAGATAGGAATTCCTCCATAAAGAGTGAAGCACAAAGGGCATTCGTGTCCTTTCCTTTCTATAGCACATCAGGTCTGTCCAGCAGGACGCAAGCAATGACATATGGAAATTCCAGAAAAACTCACGAGCAATGGCTGTCTTCTGCTTAGTACCTCCTACTTCTTAGAATGTTTACAGAGGATTAACATCCCAGAGCTGCACTACTGCCTCGTAAAGGGAGTGAGGAAGAAAGTAAAAATGCTTTGGGTCCCTGTAGAGCGACTTCCTAGAGGCTAGCTGATAGGCTTCTTTTCAGTAAGATGAAAACAGTTTTTGAAATCATTGCTGGTTTGAGATTCTCTGTTACATTAAACCAGATGCAATCCAGACTGAAGAAGACTGGAGTGAAAGAGGGCTGTAGAATTCAGTTTCCTGAGTCTGCTTATCATTTTGTTTCTTCACAGTTAATATTCATCAGGTTTGAGAAACATACTGTTGAGTTAGAAATGTCACTCTACCAAAGAATCTCTCGAGAGGCCAAAACTGTGGAGGAAAAGCTTTAATAAAAGAACATTATGCCGGGCGTGGTGGCGCATGCCTTTAATCCTAGCACTTGGAAGGCAGAGGCAGGCGGATCTTTGTGAGTTCAAGGCCAGCTTGGTCTACAGAGTGAGTTCCAGGACAGCTGGGGCTACAGGGAGACCCTGTCTCAAAAAAAAAAAAAAAAAAAAAAAAAGGAACATTATATCAAGGAAAAAGTACAGAACACAACACAGAGACAGTGACAGAGACAGATCAACGCATCGATCGAGCACACTCGCATGGGACTGGAGGGCAGCGGCCCTGAAGTCTGATCCTCTCCCACCTTTATTCCTAGTTAGGGGATTTCCACTGCGGTTACGGTGAAAAGCTTTAATAAAAGAACATTACATCAAGGAAAAAGTACAGAACAGAACACAGAGACAGTGACAGAGACAGATCGATGCATCAGGCCGAGCACACTCCCATGGGACTCGAGGGCAGCAGCCCTGCGAGGTCCGATCCTCTCCCACTTTTATTCCTAGTTAGGAAATTTCCTCTGCTGTTACGGTGACCCTTTCTCTGATTGGTGGGTTCTTGGTGGTTGCAGACCAGTCAGTCTTTCATTGGATCGTCCACCTGTTCTGTACCCCTTTGTTTGAAACAATGGTTGTGTTTAGCAGCATGAAGTCCCTTGGAGAGTAAAGGGCTCCTTAGGGGGTGAGAAGCCCTCCTACAGGGCTGGGAAAGTTCATCCTGACCTCAGGTAGCTCTGGGAACTAGTAACTCAAGGTGGAAGGGAGTAACTATGGGAACCAGACCTGCTTCAACTAGAGAGTTGCTCCTGCATGGTTAACCCTTTCCTTTTGATTAACTTCTTTCTGACCTGGTCCTAACAATACTTAAGGTGCAATATTCAGAAGTGAAGTGTTGCTAAGTCCACGGAGGGAAGAATTAGCTCTTGTAAGATCACTATGTCACGGCAGGCCAGCTGTCCAGCTCAGTGGGATCCTCACGTGACAAACCATGTTGAGGTCACTCTCTTCTTCACACTCCGTCTCCTGGCCACATGTTCTTCAGGCAGATGTCTCTTTTGTGTGCTCTCTTGCTTTCTGCAGCATCAGGCTACAATGACTCTTCAGTAAGCCTATTGTTGAATGATAATTTTCATTTATTGTTGAGAATTCTTCCTTTGCTTGATTTCCCAAAAAACATTATCGCTTTCTCCATTAAACTGTGGAGGATATTTGTGAGGGGAAATGTAGCCCAGAGATACCCTTGATATTTGACCTTCCAGCAGCTTGGAAGCAATGACCTCAACCAGCCATTGGCACATGACCTTCTAAACAGACCCATCCTGTGCAACATTTCTCATCATTTAATCTAGTCTATCCTTAATCCGTCTTATTTGGTGTCTTGATGAGCATCAGCTGTCAACTTGACATGGATCTAGAAAGATGTAGGAAGAGGGAAACTCAAATGTAGCCTTACCTCAATCAGGTTGACACGTAGCCAGGACTGGGAGTTCTTTCCTTAGTGGATAATTGGGCAGGTTGTCTCGGGTTTTGTAAGAAAGCTAGTTGAAGTCTCTGTTCAGCTCTTGACTTCATATTTCGAGTGGGTTATTTTTTTTTCTTCCTCCTTTGTTTTTTGGGTAGTTTATATACTCTAGACATTAATGCTCTGTCAGATGTATCACTGGTGATTTCCTCCAACTCTGTGGGTATTTTCTTCACTTCTTTGATTGTTTCTTTCACTGTACAGAAGCTCTTAAGTTTAATAAGGTCCCATTTGTCAATTGTTGACCTTGTTTTTTGTGCAGCTGCTGTCTGATTTAGAAAATATTTTCTTATGCCTATGTATTGGAGGTTACTACCAATGTTTCATATTATTTCCAGAGTTCCATGTTTCACATTGAGGTCTTTGATCCATTTGGAGTTGATTTTTGTACATAGTGAGAGGTAGGGGTTTAGTTTTATTCTTCTGCCAGTGGTGATCCAGTTATGCCAACACCATTTGCTGAAGATGCTGTCTTCTTGGCCCCTTTGTCGAATTTGAGGTGGCTGCTGAGAATCATCTTTTTTTATTAATTTTTTATTTATTTCTGTATGTGTATGAATGTACTGTCTGCATGCAAGTCTGTGCACCCGTGTCGTGCAATGCCGCAGAGGTCAGAAGAGGGTGTCAGATTCCCCTGGAACTGGAGTTCTCCTGGAATTGGAGTTCCAGACGGTTCTCGGCCGCCATGTGGGTGCTGGGGATCGAACCTGAGTCCTCTGTAAGAACGGTCGGCGCTCTTAACCACTAGACCATCTCTCCAGCCCCTGAGAATCATCTTAAAAAGTGTTCAATGTCACTAATAATTAAGGAAGTGCGAATTAAAACCACCTTAAGATTTCATCTTACATCAGTAAGACTAGCCATGATCAAGAAAACAAAGGATACCAAATGCTGGAGAGATTGTGGGGAAAGGGGAACATTTTATCCACTGCTGGTGGGAATGTAAATGGGCAGAACTTCTATGGAAAGTTGTGTAGAGAACGCTTAAAAGTATTAAAATGAGCCCACTTAAAAGTATTAAAATGAGCCTACAACCTGACCCAGTCATACCACTCCTGGGTATATACCCACAGGTCTCATCCTATCACAGAGATGCATGCACATGTATATTTATTGCAGCTTTCTTCACAATATTGAAGAGCTGGAAGCAACCCAAGTACTCCTTAACCAATGAATGGATAAAGGAAATGTGCTACATTTACACCATGTAGTTCTATGCAGCAGTAAAGAAAGATGATGTCATGAACTTTGCAGGTAAATGGATGGAATTGCACTAAGTGTAGTAACACAGTCCCAGAAAAACAATGAATGGTATCCCTCATATGTGGATGCTAGCACCAAATCCCTAGTTGTAAGGCAAATTGAGCAAAGTTAATATTATATTTCTTTTTATGTGAAAGCAACTGTTATAAGGTGAATCCCTTAACGGGCTCTAGAATTAACCTACCACTTATTTTCAGACTTTGTAATTTGGGTATATAGGTGGAGGGTACTACAGATATTTCAGAGTAATATAAAACTAAAGGGAAGACCAGGCATGGTGGGGCACACCTTTAATCCCAGCACTCAAGAGGCAGAGGCAGTCGAAATTCTGTGGTTTCAAGGCCAACCTGGTCTACATAGTGAGTTCCAGGACAGCTCGATCTACAGGGAGACACTGTCTCAAAAAGACCAAAAAAATTAAAGGGAAAAATGTGTATTCCTAAAAATATTGGAATTAACATACAGTTTATTTTCAGATGTTATAATTCTGGTATATGTGATATATATATATATATATATATATATATATATATATATATATTCTGGAGCAATACAAATTGGAAGCAACAACAACAAAAGGACTGGGTCAAATAACTGACTGAAACAGTAAACCTCTGCCCCAAACAATAAACCTCTGCTTAGAAACATTTTTTAAAAAGACTCAGAAAAAGATACAAGACATGTATGGCAGAATGCATGAACTTGGGTAGCGTAGGTGGCATGGAAAGGGGAATGAGTCTAAATTGGAATGAGAAATATGTTCGAAATGCACAAAACTTCAATAAAAATGTTTTAAATAAGAAAGCCAGCTGAGAAAACTGGGGAAGTAGCTGTCCACTAAGCCACACTCCTCTAGGTGTTGTGCTTCAATTCCTGCTTGATATCCTGTCCTGACTTCTTTAATGATAGATTGTGACTAAGACACATAAGATCAAATCAATCCTTTATTCCCCAACTTGCTTTTGCTCATGGTGCTTATCACAGCAACAGAAAGCAGACTAGGACATTTGGAATACTGTCTGATTTTCTTATGAGGTTGAGTCCTTTCTTCATTAACTCCCCAATGCACTCATAATTAGACTCAGCTGACACTCGGGAAACACCTCTTACTGCATTGAATGAATTTGTTAGTGGATTTATGAATTAGCTTAAGTAGAGATATCCATTATACCCTTATTTCTCAGGCTGGTTAACATCTTGGAGAAATGAGAAATTAACTTTTTCAGGCATGACTTTTTCTATGCCAACCAAAGGTAGCATGTACAGTGATCACTTTTACAACTGTTCATAGACCTGGGATTAAAATCAACTTTCAGTTGCTCTCATTTCAATGTTGGAGAACCACCTACTCCATAGTGCCACCTTCCTACCTTCCTTCAAAGTGGCTTCTTTTCTGCAGTTATGCCAGCTTCTACATCTATTCACCTCAATAAGTCGATATACATATGGTACATACATTATGGCTTTTACAGTCTTTGTAGTAATCTAGTAAATTAAATGATCAAGATTATGTCATAAAATCAGGTGCTTTCTAATTGCTTTTAAATGAAAACTACAAGATGGCCAGGGAGAGATGCTACAGTGTGTCAAATTTACCCTTGCTGAACAGTGAGGAAAGTAGGTTGTGAAATGACTAATCAGTACATTGTAGGCACTCCACCAGGGCTCCATAGTCATGATTAGGTTTTGTCAGTCTACCCTCCTTAAGGTCAAGCCTGGAGGAAGGTACCAAGAGTCATTGGGAAGTGTGTTTGCTGGTTCATCACGCAGAGTAACAAGACACTCTCTTCCACCTTCAATGGGAGAGGAAATGGATGGTGACTCCAGGAAGTGAACCTGAGCAAAGCAGCCTAGCAAAGCTAAGGCCAGAGAGGATGCAGAAGCTGAGAATAGAGAGACGCTGCCTGTGAGACTCAGCAACCCTGAAAACCCTGCGCCATGATCCCGCTGGTAACAGAGGGAGTGTTGGCAGATCAAGGGAGGCAGCAGGACAGCCTAACTGCAGCCTGAATTTAGGGACCGACAACCCTGATGGCTAGAGAGAAAAGATGATTTATTACTGACATTAACCTTTGATTCATGCATCTCTGCCAAAATACAACACAGGCTCACAGCTAGAACTAAATACACACCTCAAAGGATAAATAAATAAGTTCTTAGATTTTTTTCACTATAGAAGTAAAATGAACAAGTAAAGCAATAAAAAAAAAAAGCACAATTACCTTTTTGCATTGGTTGTATAGGCTGCATACTTGTGTGCATATATGTTCCTGTGGAGCTAGCTACACATGTGTGTGCACGTGTGTTAAAGCCAGCAGTGGACTCCAGTGTCTTCCTCATTTGCCATCTTATATAACAAGGCAAGGGTTTCACTTCAGTCCACAACTTGCTGATTTACTAGTCTGTCTGCCTGGTATTTACATGGTTTCTAGGGGTCTGATTCCTGGTCCTTGTATTTGTGGAAGTGTTTTACCCACTAACCCATCTCCTCGGCCTGGAAAGAGGTGACCAAATCCAAAAAAAGCAGGATAAGAGGAGCTCAAGTAGTCATATCAGTGAATCAAAGGCATATTTATGTCTGATTGTATAAAGAATTAGCTTATTCCTGAACTCTCCTTTGAGAACATGGATACTCACTTTAATTGGCACGATCTTATCTATATACCTGAAAACTAAACATGGCGTTCACAAACACAAAATTGAGATTGTTAGAATGAAATTCACTGTGGCCCATAGCCTCAGGAGCACCGAGTTTGAAGTATCTGAGCCATCTGGAAATAATGGCTTCACTTCCAGCTGATTTCACTTAGCTCTTCATCTTGTCTAAGTGGAAAAGCTGAGAATATACAGAAGTACTTCTTTTGGATACAACGTCAGTTGAAGGTTTAATCTGCACTTTCTATACTATAGAGGAAGCCTAGGCTTGGAACCAAAGGCCTTTCCCCCATGTCCAAAGTAATCATTTCTCATTGTTTCACAGCAGGATTTACTTGAATTTTCAGGTCATCTATGACCATCCTTCTCCCAGGGGTTACATTTTGATGGGGCTTCAGAATTGCTGAAATGCTTTGATCTTTCAGAATCTATGGCAGGAGAGTAACTGTAGCAATGCTACATGGATTAGCAGAAAAATGCTAGTAAAGGGAGGGCAAACGGTGGGAAAAATCACACCACCTCTGATGTTCATAACTCTTTCCAATATTTTGACAGAGTCTGGTTTCTTTATCTTAGACAGTGCGACATCACAGCATTGTGATTAGGAAGACAGGCACTGCTCTCATGCTGCCAGCCTCGAAACCATCTGAAAATGCTACCCCGTTCCATAACATTAGGAATCTCTCTCTCTCTCTCTCTCTCTCTCTCTCTCTCTCTCTCTCCCTCTCTGTTTCTCTCTAGCTCACTTTCCTAATCTTCTAAAGAGAATAGTACTAATTCTTGTTTTATAAGTTAGCTAATGTAAGCCATTTTGAAGAATCACTACTTTTAAAAGTAAATATTATTGGTATGAAGAGAAGCTGCATTGGGGGATTTGGTTTCATATTATGCTATAACTTTATAATCTATAATTCATTTTACATTTTCACAGGTTTTAACATATAACTATCAATCAAAAACTAATAGAGTAGAAAAATTTAAAAATTAACATATGCAACTACTTATGATGGTAATTTTTTGAAGTTTTGTGATTTTCTTGCTATATAGTTTGATAACATTTAGATCTACTCCCTTCTCCTCACCTCCATCCACTGCCTCTTGCCCAGTTAAATAAACACACACACACACATATATATTATATATATAATATATATAGATATAGTATATAATATATAGAGATATATATAATATCGATCTACCACACAGTTGATGTGTGGTCACAAAATGTCCTTTTAGAATAGGTCCGTCCACTGGGGACAAGACATTGTCTTTCCCCTCCCAGTAGTCATCAATTGTCAAAAGTTCCATAAGTGGGATGCATCTCTTTCCTTTTCCTTTTTTTTTTTTTTTTTTTTTGGTCTTTTCGAGTAGACCAGGATGGCCTTGAACTCACAAAGATCCACCTGCCTCTGCCTCCCAAGTGCTAGGATTAAAGGCGTGTGCCACCACGCCCGGCAGCATATCTTTCTTAAAAATATGTTTTTTTGTTTTTTTATTATTTTATGGCATGAGTATATACCCTGCATGTATGTAAGTGCACTGTGCTTTTCAATGTTTATGTAGGTCAGAAGAGGCTGTCAGATGATGCACTGGAACTGGAATTATAGAGATGGTTGTTAGCCTCATGTGGATGCTAGGATTCAAACCAGGGTCCTCTGCAAAACCGCTGAGTGCTCTTAAGCACTGAACCATCTCTCCAGCCCACAGAGTTGGGATTTCTTATCTACTTCTCTGTGTCTACATTGCGATTTTGTCTGATTTGAGTTTGGATAATTTTTCTAATTGTCTCAGAACATAATACCTGGCTCTCAATTTTACATAATATTATGGCCGATACCAGCTTGAGAGGAACTAAGTATATAGTATATTAAAAAGCCTTTAACTATGTACTTCCCGGGGGAGGAAAAAATAATTTTACATCATTCTTGAAATTTAAATATTGTGTTTGACCAACAATCCATTGTACTAATATATCTAAATTATAGTTGGACACCTTTTAAATGAAATAAAATTAATTAAATTAATAAATCAGGAAAATTACTTTCAAGTCTGATGACTCTCACTCTTTATGATAAAACTGGAATATTGTATAAACATAAGTCTTTATATTAAAACAGAAAGTTACATTATATAGCCAAGACCTGGGCCAAATAGCTCATAACCAAAATCACTCTTAACAAAACTCTAGCAAGCCTCTCTGACAGGAGAGTAGTCAATGTAACACAGATTATTCTACTTTGCGTAAGACTGTTTCCAACTGTAATAATACTTGAAATGGATGTTCTACTTAGCTTTATTTTTTTTTTAATATTTTTTTTTATTTATTTATTTTTATGTGTATGAATGTATTGTCTGCATGCAGGTCTGCGCACCCGTGTCGTGCGATGCCGCGGAGGTCAGAAGAGGGTCTCGGATTCCCCTGGAACTGGAGTTCTCCTGGAACCGGAGTCACAGACGGTTCTTAGCCGCCATGTGGGTGCTGGGGATCGAACCCGGGTCCTCTGCAAGAGCGGTCGGCGCTCTTAACCGCTAGGCCATCCCTCCAGCCCCTCTACTTAGCTTTATGTTGCTAGCTAATACAATGACCTAAAGCAACTTGTGGAGGAAAGGGTTATTTCTCTTACAGCTCAAAGTCCATTAAAAAGAGAAGCTGGGGCAGGAACTCGAGGCAGGAGCATGGTGGCAGGAGTTAAGCAAAGACTTTACAGGAATGCTGCTTACTGATTTGTTCTCTCCAGGACTCAGCCTCATTTCTTATGTAACCATGTTCCCTTGCCTAGAGGCTGTACTTTGCATAATCGTCGGGCCCTCCCATATTGAGGATCATTTAAGAAAATTCCTTACAAACAGGTCATTCTGACAGAGCTATTTCCCAGTCCAGGTTCGGTCTTCCCCACTAGTGTCCAGTTGAGAACTGCAGCTATCCACCACAATGAGACAGGGTTAGTTTGAACTCCGAAATGTTTCTCCTTGTCACAAGGGTATGTATTCTATAATAGTATCTATATGCTTATTATAGAAGGTAGCAGTTTGGTTATTCATAGGAAAGATGAAAGGAGATGAGGATGATGTACGAAATGCACAAAGCATCAATAAAAATTAAATTAAAAAAAAAAAGAAGAAGGACAGAGGCTGATTCCAATACTAAATACTATCTTTGGGAAACTTTTATCGTATAATAAAAACAACTGAGATTATCTCATGCATTAAATATTAGCGTGTAATAAAGAGGAGAGCTTAAAGTTATTAAATTTAATATAAAAATTTAAAAAAAGAAAGGAGATGAGGTTAAATTTTCCTTTGAAGCAGATAAAAGTAGGTATCCTAGGAAAATAGCAAATTTTGATATTTTAGCACAAAACATTTTTCTCATGTCTTATGAATTTTTAAATTTTCCTTTTCTTAAGTTTAACTACAATAGCTTAATGGACATTTCTTTTTATTATCACAATTCTATTCATGGTTTCAGTAAAATAAATTTTTAACATTTTGTTTTCCTAACAATACAGTTATTATGTTTTATTGTTTTTTAAAGAATTTTATTGAGCTTTGGTACATTGCATACAACAGTTATTAAGCAAATTTAGACTGTCTCCCTCATCCATGCCCTCACACAAACCCCTTCTGGGCCTGGTGTCTTTTGCCATACATGTTAGTCTCATCTAATCAAGCATTTTACCCATATGTCCTATGGTATAATTTCATCCACTGCAAACACATGGCTCAGGGGTCTCTGCAGAAGAGGGGGAGGTCCAAGATGCTGAGAGCCAGGGTTGGTCCACGAACATAGGGAAACAAGCTTTCAGGCCACTGGAAGCTCACTCTTGTGAACTTATGGCATTGGTGGACTCCAGGGTCCTGAGTGGTGTAAGGGAAATGAGAGGCTGCCAGGGGTAACCTGAGAACTGTTGGGAACTGACTGTGGCTGGGTGAGGGAGAGAAGACCTTCCTAAAGAAAAATGTCCTCTTGTTTTATTGATTTCCAACCTGTTAATCTAACCTCATTTCTACTTGATATTTATTTAACAATAATACTTATTATCTATTGAAATCACCACTAGTGAATGGATAGATGTTTCAGTGGATAAAGTTCTGAATGCAGAAGTATAAAGACTTGAGTCTGGCTATGGTTACAATGCCACATGTGAGTTTCCTCCCATCTCGAGGGCTTTAAGTCCAATTAGATAGCTGTTGATTACCTCCCGGACAAAGCTGTCACGACTGCACTGCTATAGTTTGTTTGTCTGGTCATTGTTTATTAGGCTTTAAAATTGGATTTGGGCCACTAATTTATTTTCTCCCTTGGCAGCTTGCACAGTACACTCTAGAACTTTGAGAACTACTCTTCATGGCAGAGGCTTCCAGGTCAGTTCCAGCTTTATTATTCAAAAAACCTAGTGGCAGGTGATTACTGCTGGATGAGGGAGAGTTGATCTTTGAGGGAGAGTTTCTAGATAGACTGACTAGACCCCATTGAAGAACTTGCACACATGCACATTTGCTACAAAGACCTGACTTGAAAGGCCATGACAGAATGCATGAAATCTGGTTGGGGGACTATGGGGCAGGACAGATGGGGAGGGTTATAACGATGATGGGGATGTTTTAGGATATTTTGTATGAAGTAAACAAAAATTCAATATAAAATACACATTCAAAAAAATAAAAGACTTGCGTTTGGATATCCAGCATCCACATATAAAAGCAAGGATTGTCCTGGAACTTCATCGCTCTGGGACAGAGACAGGTGACAGTTAGGGCTTGCTGGTAAGCAGTCTAGCCTAACCAGGAAACTCTGGATTCAGTGAGAGAATCTGTCTCAGAAGTTAAGGTGGGTAGCAATAGAGTAAGACATCTTAATGTCAATCTCTGTCTCCACTTTAGGTCTGCATGGATAAGCTCCCAGGGATCACACACCTTCACCCACACACACACCACACAAAACAATACCAAATTGAAACACATGACTGTGTATATGGAATGGACTTTTCTTGTATAGTTAATATTGTATTATTATGACTTTTACATTGGTATGCTGTACTCTGATGTTCCATGTGATCAGGCCTGGGAAGCTAGCTCCCATTTGTCATGGATCTTTTGACAATTTCATGTTTTATTTACCAGCGTCCATTTGTGTGTGCTGGCTCAGCTTCTACAGCACAGGTGGCTCATTGAAGCGGCAATTAGCTGATGGTATTTCTGTTTGCATGTGTGTAAGGAAATTTTATAACTATGTCCAAATGCAGACATCAAGATGGTGTGCCTAAAGACATCTGACAGAAGACTTTTTGAAACTGTAGATGCAGGCTTTGCAGAACTCTGATGCTTATAAATAAATAGATGAAAAATTCACATAGAATGCATATGTTTTAAATGATGTGCTTTCCAAAATAAAAGAGGGGAGTTCAAAGTATGATAATCTTGCCATTGGTTTATAAGGAAAAGTTTCTTAAAGGGAATTTAAATAAAATTTCATTCATGGATTCACAAGACAGCCTGGTAAAAGAATGTCTACTGACTGCTATGGACTAAGTTTGTCATGAAGAGGCTAAAGAGAAACTCACAGGTTTCTTTCTTGAATTGATCTTAGATTTGTAGAAGTCTATGAAGGCCATCTGAAAATTAAAAATCAAAATAGCACCAAAAGCAAATATAAATGTCCAGTCAAGTCGTCAATTTTACACCTGACAAAAATATCTAGAATGAATTTTAAATTCTCTATTTGTCCTCAGTCCCTTTCATTTGAATAATTTTGTTACCACATTTATCTAAGAAAAAAAAAATTATTTCACTCAAGACCTTACAGTGCTATGTACTCAGAAAAGTCTGGGGATATAATCCAGTTCTTAGAATGCTTGCCTGACATACAGAGTCCTGGCTCCCCAGTACCTTCTAAAACCAACTGTGACAGGCACACAGTTTTAAATTCAGCACTCTGTAGGGATAATCAAGAGCATCGTAAGTCTCAGGCCATTTCCACTACATATGTAGGGAGTTCAAAGCCAGCTTGATCTATGGACTTGTCTCAAACCAACAACAAAAAACACATTGTAAATAGATTTTACCATGATATAAGGAGTGCAGTCTTACTTAAAAAAGTGATTTCCTAGTTCCTTGTCTATCCAACCTGACAATTCTTAGAAATAATAAGGTATTGATCTTCATGCATGTGATTTCCATGTTTAATAAAGATCAAACATTAATCTAAATTCACTGGATTCTAATAAATACAGTAAACATGTGCCTCTATGAGATTATGAAAAATATATTAAATTTATTTTTTATTGTTATTAAACTTTTTCCATATATCATATATTGTTTCTTAATTGAATTTAGAATCACTTCCCTTTCCATGCCCCCGACCCCACCTGAGTCCCTGCACTCTGCCATACATGTCTTGCATCTTTTTCTGAATCTTTCTAGAGTTTTTTCCAGTTCTTTTGTTGTTGTTGTTGTTCTTTCTAACTTGTGTTGCATATATATATATATAGATATATGCACATACACTGAAGTGGAGAAGTTTTAAAAATTCTTTTTTACTAAAAGAAGTGTCATGTTTTCACCCTTAGGAAGTGTTTGAAGGCTCCTCCTTGGCAAGCCCAAACAACCATCAATCATGCCCTTGTGCTCCACACTGGGGTCTTTCCCTCCCATGATCCCCTAAATGAAGTCTGTTAAGCACTCATCCTGCCTTGATCTTCCTGTACTGGCCTCCGTCCTACAGCCTGGGTAGTTCAACAGTGGCAGTCTATACTCTGACAAGGTTGAAATCACTGTAGTTGCTCAGTCCACAAGCTGGATATCTCAGTAGTCCCCATCTGGCATTGAAGGTTTGGAGGATTCTTGGAGAGACATAAGTTTTCAGTCCATATTGGAAGATTAAAAAGCTGTGTCTCATGTCTTTGAAGGATGGCAAAAGCAGTGGCAGCCACAGGGTAGCTGCATTTGCCAGTAAGACAGGCAAAACAACTGTACTCTTTTGTCTTTTTACTAAGATCTCAAGTTTTATACCTGAAGTACAATTTCTCAGGCCTTTCTATTTATTTATTTCTGGTTAAACTTTCCTTTTGGATGTTTAAGGCCACACAGTTAGCCCAGATTAACCAAGGTTTCTGTTTTCTCACGGTCAGTTGAGGATCTTGTCCTCAAGGGTCACTCAGGAGTTTTGTGGGGGTGGGAGGGAGCCCCTGGCTCCTTTTGGCTTTTCAATCACCAGTTCCATGCACTCGAGAACAAAGTCAGATCTTGCTAGACCAGGCTTCCCTTTTTGAAACATGAACAAACTTTCCTCTTTATAGACTGGACACTGACTGAAGTCCCATTAGTGGATCTCCAAGACCTCCCTGAACAGGAAGACTGGTGGCCCACATTTGCAGGACATTTCAAGAGATGCCCCCATGCATAGTCCCCTAAGACTTGGTACAATTTTTTAAATTTTATTTATTTATTTTATGTGTATGACTGTACTGTCTGCATGTAGATTTGTGCACCCATGTCGTGCAATACCGTGGTGGTCAGAAGAGGGTGTCAGATTCCCCCTGGAACTGGAGTCAAAGACGGTTCTCAGCTGCCATGTGGGTGCTGGGGATTTAACCCGAGTCCTCTGCAAGAGCAGTCGGCACTCTTAACCGCTAGGCCATCTCTCCAGCCCCCAGATTTGCTACAGTTTTAATATAGGTGTCATGTATCAGGCTGGTGTAACTTCAGGGTGCTGAACAACCATTCTTAAAGCCCATACCAATTTGGCTAAGGGACCTAAGGGATAACTTTGTTTCTTTCCCTCCGAGGTCAACCAAGTCTTGGAAAAATAAATATTTTAAGAAAAAGGAAATTTTCTCTATAATGTGGTTCTGAGTTCCAGAGCAGAAGTAGAAGGAACTGTGAACACAGTGTTTGGCTCCAAAGGACACAAGGTAATATGGATAAAATAATTCATCATGTGACTAGAGACATCTATTCAAAAGGAAGATAACTTAGGGACACTATTTCATTTTGGACAGTGTGAGTGAAATAAAGGAATCTCTACTTAAGGGAAAAATATGCCAGAAAATTGGGAATTGAATAACCTTATGTATTTTTGTATTATAAATAGACTTGCACCCAGGGACACCTGGATAGAAATATTTGCCAGGATTGGACTTAACAAATATGTACAGAATACCTGACATCTGGGGGAGGGGGGTGACAGAGGGGGATGGGGGTCTAAAGTTCGAATGCAAAATCTCAATAAAATATTAAAAAGTAAAAATACATTAAACAAGCTTAAATTGTATAGATTTTTTTAAAAAATTGATATTATATAAATCTATTAAACTTTTTGCTGTGTCAATGTGAGCCTGAAATAAGTTATTTTGTTTCAATGCTTTAAGAACAAGGAAGCAACTGTATTGTGAATAAGCAACTAGATTCATTCTGAACACTGAAGACACACAAGGTCACATATAGCTTTTTTTCCAAACACAAAGAAACACACTCACATTTGTAAAGGATTCTTAACAGCAAATCACTTATCAAGCAAGCAGGCTACAATCATTGAAACTTGAACAAAAGAAGTTTTTTTCATAGCTAAGAGTTTCCTTTGTGATATTTAGGAACAGGGTAGAATTTCTGGTTTCTCTTGAGCCAATTGAAAGCATATTTTGTGTACAAGATTTATGATGCTTACTAGAAAATGAATTGTCATTGTGAGAATATCTTCCTTTCATACATAAAAACCAATTGTCCCTGCAAATATTAGAATTGTGATCACATCGAATAGTTAGAAATGGAAAATCTTGCCAGACGTGGTGGCTCACACCTTTAATCCTAGCACCTGGGAGGCAGAGACAGGCGGATCTCTGTGAGTTCAAGGCCAGCTTGGTCTAAAGTGAGTTCCAGGACAGCTGGCGCTACAGGGAGACCCTGTCTCAAAAAGACCAAAAAAAAAAAAAAAAAAAAAAAAAAAAACGAAAATCTTGTGGGAAGAGTGTGGAAAAGAACTTGTTAAATATTAATAACCAAACAAAAAATAACGTAATTCCAGATTCTATTGCCTGTGGGGAAAATATGTGTAAAACTTTTGACTTTTGTTGATTATGTAAACCATATGTTATAGAGAGGAGTTATAGAGAGTGGTCTCAAGGTTTGTTTTTGGTACTCAAACAAATGGTCAACCTTTATAAAATTAAATAACAGAATATATTAGTATATGTTTCATGAATAAAAAACTGATTATGTGAAAAATTATCACAAAAAGAGTCTTTTAAAGTATTTTGTGTAAAATATAATTGTTCTGATGATATAAAAAGGAAGGTTTTCAGTTTGTTTATTTCTTTATTTATTGAGAAACACATAATTCTTCAAAGTTTAATTTTCAAAAATACTTGGTATAAATTTTTTCTCAACGAATATGCTAATTAGGTAAAAGTACTTATTTATAGATACAAGTGGGAAAGCTAGGCACTTTTAACTCAACTCAACTGTCACTTGACAGCAGGAGATTGGTCATACTTTCTTAAAGGCACCTTGTCATGTGACTTCATCTGAGTTATGGATAGGAGGTTAGGAATGACTATGATTTGCTAATTAAAAGCTGGGTAAATTTTTTTAATGTTGGAATGGAGAGATAATTCAGTAGGTACATGCTACCTTGAATGCACAAGGATGTGGGTTCAGCTCCCAGCGCCCACCTGGAAATAGCTGGGGCTGGGGGTACACACAAAAACAAATTGATCCCAGGTGCCAACAGGCCAACCAGCCTCACTGAATCAATGAGCTCTGGGCCATGGAGAGATTCTGTGTCAAAAAAGAAGGGTATTTCCTGAGAGTAGCACCTGAGGTTGTCTCCTGGCCTCCACATACATGCAGATACATACAGCCATGTACACAGGCACACACACAACATCCTTCATATTGACTCAGATTGAAAAGTCCCACCAAATTATAAAACAATGGCCATTTAAAGAAGCTTCCAATATTACTAACAAATATGATAAGAGTCCTGGGTTTGGGCAAAAATAAAGGCATTATGTCACCTTTTTCACATAACATTGTGTATTGAGGCATTACAATCACTTATAGAAAGTATTCTGCAGTTTGATTGCTTCTACAAATCAACTACAATTTATACAGTTAAAATAGTTCACTAATTTCTCTTCAGAACATTATAAAAATTTTCCTTGACTACAGATTCTTAAAACTTTAGATACAAGTTCATTGTGAAGATGCCTTAAAACCCAAAAGAAGAAAACACATTAAATTTATAAGCTGTGCAACATTAACAAGGTATCTAGCTGATGGTCAAGAAAAGGTCACAGTAATTGAAAGCAAAATTGGCTTCCAGAGACAGGAAGCAAGTATTGGACTTTTCTTCTCTAGTTTTCCTATATAGGGGCAGAGTCTTAGCTAGAGCCAAGGACTTTATACCAGAACTGTAGGTTAGTAGAGAGAACCAGTTATAAGCAGGGAAGAATATTTCTTAGAATAGAGCAAACATAAATTTATTTGCAAGAAAAAATAATATTTTTCTGTTTGTGTTTTTATGTATGTATTTAAGTACTTGCAAATGTGTGTGTGTGTGTGTGTGTGTGTGTGTGTGTGTGTGTTCCTCACTAGCTCTCTCTATTGCATCCTGAGATTTGGCTGGCCTGGCTACCTGCAAACCCCTGGAACTGGCCTGCCTTCCCCTTATGAACACTGTGATTATGTGTGTGTCTAGATTTTCACCTAGGAACAAAGAATACAAACTCAGTTCCCCACAGTTGCATGGCAAGCACTTTACTGATGAAGCCATCTTCCCAGAACACAAAGTAATTTTTCTAAATATCACTGTAAAAATCCATAAATATTGAGGATGTAACATAGTGGTAGGTAATTTAAAAAAAAAGTTAATAACTTATATGCCCCCTACGTTAAAACTAAGGCCCACTTTGTATTTTCAATTTTCTAGTCACAATAGTATGTGCTTTTTAAATAATTGCTAATAGTGATATATGACTAGATAAATTCATGGAACGCTTAGCCCCACTTACTAGTGTTGTAGAAAAGATGTTATAGAAAAATAACAATAAAGGTTAAAAATCTTCATAGTTTAATTACCAATATCTATTATGGTAAAAAATTTTAAATATTTTATTTTTATTTCATTTTATATGTGTAATTGTATTGCCTGCATGTTTGTTAAGCGCACCGTGTCTGACAATGTACATAAATATCAAAAGAGGGAGTCAGATCCCCTGGAACTGGGGTTACAGATGGTTGTTAGCCACCCTGTCAGTGCTAGGACTCAAACCCAGGTCCTCTGCCAAAGTAGCCAATGCTGCTAACTGCTAAACCATCTCCCCAGCCCATTTTTGTACTCACAGAGAGTTCCTATCTATTAAATATCCACCAATTATCACTAGCAGCTACAAACATAGGGATTTATTCATTTTATTTCTCTATAAATGCAAAAAAAGAGAATATTCATGCCTAGAAAGAATATATCAAAGTTTATTAAAATGTTGTAATATTTGTATCTAGTGAATTGTTGAACATCAGCACAGAGTGTTCTTTTTCCAATGCCTCTTCCTTTGGACTATTTTCTTGGCTGTAGTCCATGAAAAATTATCGTTTAATAACAGCTAAAAATGCTTAACACTGCAATTTATATTATTCATGTCCTGTATTTGCTAAGTTCAGAAATGGATACTAGCATGGAGAAAGCTCTCTGCTATCTAGATTCACTTACTCAGTCTAGATATCTACTAATATATCACATGAAATATATAATAGATAAGCTAAAAATTTTAAAAAACATTTTCTTTTTGTGTCTTAATTTTATAAAATTTATAATCATAAGCATTTGTTTTGATATAAACTTAAACATTTCAGTACCTATCCTAAAATCCTTCACATTTTTAAAAATGTGACATTCGGTTTACAGCTTCTGACATAGTACAATGGTGTAATTCCATACACTTCCGACTGAAAAATTAACATAATTAAAATCATAAATCATTCCTAGTTACACTTTATTCTAAAAGACATCACAGGAACTATTAATATGAAAAAAATAGACAAGACCAACAAGATATCTGAACAGGAATGCGTCTACTTCAGTGGGATTGTTTAGGATTTAATTCAAAATCTTGGATTTAAATGGACAAAAGCAATCTGCAGTTTATAATAGATAAATATATGTTTGTGATTGATATGAAAAAGGTTGTAATTTAATATTAGCGAGAAATAACAGTAGGTCAACTGGGTATTGACTTTCATATTTAAATGCCTTAAAATTGCTTTGCATAAGAAACCACATCACATTGAGCTGGAGAATGGCTCAGTTGTTACGAGCATTGGCTGCTTTTGCAGAGGACCAGGGTTTGGTTCCCAGCATTCACATGGTGGCTAACAACCATCTCTAATCCTGTTCCAGGGCATCCCACACCTTCTTCTGACTTCCATGGGCATTGCATGACATGGGTCCACTTACATACATGCAGGCAATGTATTCATAAACAAAAAATAAAATAAAACAATAAAGCAAAATATTTAAAGAGGGAATCACAGAACTTAGTAAGGAAAACCTATATGATCTCCAGCTATTTCTCTTAAATGCCTAAAGAAAATCAGAGAATTGATGAAATATTCTGCACGAGATAGAATGTCTAGTAATGAGAACATCGCCATTTTTCATCTCCATGTTTTCAATATATATATTTAGAACTGGGTTTCAGGATGTTTTCATCCAAGTGTATAATACTCTTCCTCCATCCTCTAGTTTTCTTTTCTCTCCAGACTTGTTAGACCCATTAATTCGGTAGAAAATTTCACAGTATATATGCATCCATGATTCTCTAAATCCCTATAAATTCTAGGATCCAAAATTGAAAGAAAGCATTTGTCTTTTTGTGGCTAACATAGTTGGCTCAATAGATTAAACTCCAGTTGCAAACATCTTCTTGCAAATGAGAATTTTGTTCTCTTTGTGGCTCAATATAATTTTATTGTGTATGCATAGCATTTCTTTATCCATTCCTTCATTAGCAAACCTGTTGGATCCAGCTCAGTTATTAGTGAACAGTACTGCAATAAATATCTATGCACAGGAATCTCTGTGACATATTTATTTGAAGTCCTTCAAGTGAATTCCAGGAATGACACCACTGGGTTCATTTTCTAGCCACTGTACATGCTGAGTCCCATTGTAACTGGCATACAGTCAACCAGCAGTGAAGCAGTAGGTAACGGCTCCCCGTGCTACATCCTGGATGGCATTTGTTTTCCTGTCAGCCATTATATTTGGGATGAAATGGAAGAACATTGTTGTTTGGAGTTGTGCTTCCTCGATGGCTAGTGACGTCGCACATCTTTTCAGGGGTTTGCTTACCATGCCATGACAATTTAAACCCACATGAGGCTGATTCCATAGTTATGTAGCAATAAACACACTGTGTGACTACAAGATGATGATACTTTCTTGGTGACACAAATGCATGAAAGAGTGAAACTCTTAACAAAAATGATATTGTAATACATCACTATAACATGACTAGTAATGACCTCGACAGATATCATCAGTGAATGGAAATTTAAAGAGCTTCAAGGATTTACCAAGTACCTCAGAAAACAATATTCTAACAACAGATTAAAATAGAACTATTCCATGAGAAATCTAGTCCATGTAATTCAACCAAATGCTCACCATTAAAACTGCAGTAATAGAATTTGCTGATGTTAAGTGCCTTCTAACATGCTCCTTTCTGTGACACTTCCATGAATCATATAAACCCAAATCCAATCATGGGAAAATGTCTGCTAAATGCCACATTAAGTATACTTAACAAAATAAGGATTTAATACCACTATAACATATCAACATACTGAAATAGAAAATTGTTCAGAAATTGTTCTAAATTAAGGGAAATTAAACAGACCAGACAAATGAATTAAACCAATCACTTCAGATTTCTATTTTCTAGAAATTATATTACAAGGACAGTTGGTAAAATCTGTAAAAGGTCTGCCAATGAAAGAAGAGTATTACATCAATACTGATTTCCTGAGTTTATTAGATTGTTTTGTTCACAGGTGGGAAACAGTAATGTGGACAAAAGACAATTGTTTATGCATCACCCTTTCGAAACTTTTAGAAAAATACATCCATAGGTTAGATGGGAGTTTCATGAAGAATGGATAAAATATAACTAATATGAATAGCTGGGTTATGTGGATGATGAAATTTTGTTTGAAAATTCTCTAAGCTTCCCTTGAAACTTTTCTGTAAGCCTAAAATTACAAGAAGTCGGGCATGATGGAAAGCCTTTAATCTCAACACTCACAAGGCCTTTAACCCCAGCATTTAAGACTTTCCTGTGTGGCATAGAGTTCTAAGCCAACGTGGACTACAGAGAAAGACTCTAAGAAAACAAGTAAGTTAAATATATTTGTAAAAGGACTTCAAACTAAAATAATAAAGAAATAACTTATAGCATTTAAAGTAACTTAATGTGCAAACTAAAATAAGTCTACAAATTGGCAAACAATCTTACCAATAACTATATTAAGTTCAAGTAAATATTTATTTTTAAAAATTCTGTTTAACAAAGTTCAATTTTCTGTTTCTTTTTGGTTTTTATTATAAATTTTATTGAGTCTTTTATGTTTCATGCATAATTTTTCAATCAGTCTTAATCGCCTTTCTACTCATTTCTCCATTAGCATGCTCCCCTTTCCCCGCCCTTCTCCAGCCCCCCTGCCCCCAACTCCTTCCTCCAGTTAAGATATTTAGTCATTGTGGTAGGCTCCATTGCACAAACTACTCTCCCTGCCTCCTCCTTAGTGCCAGCTCATGCCCTGTGGGACAATGTATTTAACATATTTTCCATTCATTTTAAAGAGGATATTTTATTTTTGCCTCTATAAAAGCTAGGAAAATCTCTTTATTAAAGAACAGATTATTGGGGCTGGAAAGTTGGCTCAGCACCTAAGAGCATGGCTGCTTTTGCAGATGACCATGTTCAATCTCTAGCACCAACATGGCAGCTAACAACCATCCGTAACTCTGGTTCCAGAGGATCCAATGCCCTCTTCTAACCTCGGTAGGCATTGAAGACCCGGATGGAGTCATTACACTCAGACACATAAAATAAAAGTAATTAAAACATTAAGATAATAAAAAAAAAACAGATTATCGACTCAAAAATGTCTCTACAAATTGAAATCACCATACTTTAAAATTAATGTCACAATTCTCCAGACCACACAGAAATGACATTACCTCTTCCTATGAGTTCTCAGTTTTAAAGAACTAACTCCATAAACATTGTCTAGGAGATAATTCAGTAGGTAAATTATTTCCATTTTTGATTAACAGATTAACAATAAACTGAATATTTAACAATGATGAATGCGTAGACACACATTCAGAAATGTGTATGCAAGCAGAGATACGCAAAAAACCCACTACTCAATAAACTGAATATTTAACAATGATGAATGTCAGATTAGCCAATTAATATCATTAAAAACAAATATATAGATAAAAACACATATGAAAAGTGCGTGAAAAATACCACATTCCAACCAGAAGATGTTGGAGAATTGGCAGAAAAATCAAGTTGCAGAATGTCCTGATAACAAATATTATTTTAACTTCACTTCCTTGTCTTGTATAAAAAATGTTAGTAATGAGACACGAGGTTCAAAACAATATTTAGCCTTGGCCAGGCCGGGCGAGCTAAGCATCCCTTCCATTCTGACAAACTCAAATGGAATTATTCCAAAAATGAATGAACAAATACTGCCTTCTATCATGGACTAATCCCCCAAAAGTAGTTAAACTTCTGCTTTTGGAATAATTTGATAATCGCTAAATTATTTCTATATTGATCCACTAAGACAGATGGATAATGCTGTCAAATTGTAACATTGGAAAATAGATTTAGGTAAGACTGTCTCGATATGATTGTGGAAGGAATGTAGATAAATGCCTCTAAGCCTCTTGTGCATATTTTAAAGGATTTGAGTATCGAGCACATGTTTTCAAAGCATAGGTTATAATTTTAAGCTCCAGGATTATTTAGAATATAAATAATCATAGCTTAGAACAAGACAGAGAACTCAGAAGAAAAATAACTCTCAAGATTAGAAACCTGAGTGGATCATGGTGATAGGACCAAAATAAAAGCCAAAATGAAAGACCACATATGTAATTTTCTAGGTCATATATATATAAGCCACATTGAAATATAGAAGTCAGAACATCTAACTTAGCACAACACATGAGTATGGTTTTCTGTACTTTCATTTGAGGTTTACATGAATCAGGCAAACATTGGTTTCAGTACTAAGAATTTTGGGTGTGGTTCTCAAGAAATGTTAAACGGTAAAAGTCTGGGTGGCTAACTGTTTGCCTCTCAGAATGTGTAAGGAAATAAAGCTTAAGACAAGAAAAGATAAGTGAACACAATAGTTTGAAAAGGATAGGTAAGAATTCTATTGTCTTTGTCAAAAATTTCATGTCACTTTACAGATTCTTACGGTGTGCTCCTTTACAGGCAAATATGCAAATTCTTCCTGTCACCAAGAAAATAGTTACATCCTTCCAATAAGTTAGACTGATAAGAGATTTCAAAGTTAGATACTGTGATAGAGTATACAATGTTGTAGGATACTGAGCATTTTATGATAATGGATATAGTGTTTGATCAGTTGTGTCCAGGTGTAGTAAGGACAGCTTACCCAGAGACGAGTGAGTGGGGACACTGCGAAGCTCTGATGACACTCCTGCATTTCATGTTCAGATGAGTAAGATTATAATCACATTTAATTTATTAAAATGCACTGTTAATAAGAAAAATGACATATTTAGAGAAAGAAAATTAATTACTCAGACTTAAGTTTATTGAGATATCAATAAAAGACTTAACGGAATCTCTCATCATAACTTTCTTGATAAGGTGAAATAATTGAGTAAGAATCTTGGCAGCTTTAATAATGGGGATTCACACTCATGGGTTAATTGTTTTCTTGGTCTTTTGTTTTCTGAGTAATTTATAAACTCTGGATGTTAAAATTCTGTATATGTGTCACTGGTGAAGGTTTCCTCCCACTCTGTGGGTTTTCTCTTCATTTCTTTGCTTGTTTCTTTGTTGTACAGAAGCTTTTTAGGTTAATGAGGTCCCACTTATTGATTGTTGACCTTATTTCCTGCACAACTACTATCTAATTTAGAAAGTCTTCTCCCACACCTATATCTTCAGGTTACTGTCCATGTTTTAAAACATTTTCAGAGTTTCATGTTTCACACTGAGTCTCTCCTGCATTACTCTTCAAGCTCAGAGTTGCTATGGCTATAGACAGTCTTTTGTGTTTTCATATGAATTTTAGGATTTTTTTTCTAATTCTGTGAAGAAAGTCATGGGTATTTTGATTGGGATTGCATTGAATCTATATATTACTTTGGGTAGAATGGTCATTTTTTACTATATTAATTCTTACAATCCATGAGTGTGGGAGGTCCTTCATTCTTGTCAACATTTTCTATAAGAGATAGTCTTTGATTCGCTGAACTTTATTCCATTTGTTCACTGTTTAAGGTATTCTCATGTGGTCTGAGGTGTTCTGTGTCTAATGTACTTCTTTTGTAGCTTCAAAACTAAACAGAATGCTCTAATATTGGTGTCATTACTGAAATGATGCTTAACAGTGAAACCCCCACAATAAGATGCACAATATGTCTCAGTTTTGTAAACCCCTTAAAAGTACTTTCTAAAGTAAGTACTTTCAAATCTGGTGGTAGAAACCTATGCACATGATCCTTCTTTTCAAAGCAAGTTATACAAAATAGTGAAAAAATCCAATGGGTGAGGAGGTGGGAGATATGTTAATATAAAGCAGATCCTATTCAAGATACTTTGTGCACTTAAGCAAAAAGATAGCTGTAAGAAAGTTGTAGCATTGTGCAAATTCCTAAGTTATACTACGGGAAATAGCTGATAAGAACACAGTTATGTTTTCTGTTAAATTTTAATTTCGTGTAACATAAGCTCCTAGGAAAAGGATTGAAAGGAATAGAAAAAATATTATTAATGCACAGTGCATTAGAAATTTGTAGTAGTAGTTTTTAACGTGCAAACACAGTACACACACACACACACACACACACACACACACACACAAATATACAGACACCTTTAAGATGTGCCACAGTCTAAGAGGACACTAGAATTTGAAACTTTGCAGTCAGGTATTTTCTCATTCACTCACATCTACTTTCTATGTCCCAGTCTCTATGCCATTAATCAATTTTATGAGTATGTTAATAGATATGTCAGTTTTCCCAAGAAAATTTTAATACCTATTGAAAATAACATTTTTTGATTTGCTCGTTTTCTAAGGCCTCAGTTTTATAATGCTTTGTATAAAACAGGTACTGAAGAAATACTTCTCATAGGTGATTTATGTGTCATTGAAACCTTAAATAATAACATGCTTTGAGTGAAAAGCCACTACCTTTGTAAGGGACCAGATGACATGTACCACATTTAAATTATCAGCCAGATTCAATTTCAGGCCAGTCTATTTAGAAATGAAGAAAAATTAAATCAATAAATCAATAGAATAGAAAATGGTGATCTATGGTAGAATAGTACAAGGCGGTTTCTTGCCCCAGGCAAAACCAAACTGACATTTTTTGAGACAGCACTGTAGGGATTTTTTTTTTTTTTTTTGCTTAAAAATGCTGAGATAAAATTTTCATGCAGAGAGTGAAGAAGAAAAATTACAGATATCTATGTTTTCTCAATATGAATGAATTAGAAAGTCAGGCTAGCACATTTTGGAAAATATATTCCTTGCATGCGACTTAAATTACATGAGTCTCACAGTATTCTGACAAGGTAATCCTAAGACTTTTAAAGAATTAACAAACATATATACTTCAAAAACAAATATAAGTGGTTTCCTATATAAGAAAATAGGACCAAAAATATTCTCATGATCAGAGGAGATGGTAGAGAAAGCACAATTGTGTTATGATGTTCTATATAAATATAAACTGTTTTTAACGATCAAAATTTTATTTATGTCTTGTAAATGTTCATATAGACTTTGCATCGCTTCCAGGGTATGAAATATGAATTACATGAATAGTATTAGATTTACATAAGCAAAAGCCACCATCTTGAGATCTGACTTGCCATTAATCATTGCTCTATCTTTGGTCAGAGTATCTAGCTGAAATGAAAAAAGAGACAACATATTTATAAATATATAGTGAATTTTGTAATGAAAAATAACCTCCCTTCAGAATGTAGTGTTTGAAAACTGAGGAATAGAAACAGATGATGAGAGTAAGCTAAGAAAACTGGGCAAGATCGTTTAGCATTATACAGAAAAACAAACAGGTTTGGGAATCATTTACATATGATAAATTTATGAAAGAGAGGGCACTTGAGCAGAATTGTTCATTAATCTACTTTTCCCTAGGTCTCAGTATCTTTTTAACAACCATCTTTTTATTTTTATTTTTTTTACAACCATCTTTTTAAATGAACATCTTCATTTGTAATACATTTGAAATGTTAAGGAAAGAAGTAGAGTCTCACTGGGCTGAGGTACACACATCAACACAGCAACTACTACAATACCTCCATATGGCTGTATTCTGCTAGAGAATGCTAGCAGATCCCAGTGATGGAAGCCAAGGCTAGGACAATGTTAAGGTGGTGTCTTGTTTACTTTTCTGGTTGCTGTGATCAAATAAATTGGTAAGCCCAATTTAAGAGAGAAAGGGTTATTTTGCATCACAGTTAGAGTGTTCTGTCCATACCACTGGAAAGTCCAGATGACAAAGGATTGAGATGGAGATTCACAGTTTGTTCATACCCAGGAAGAAGGAAATGATGAATCCCTGTTCCCAGCTTGCTTTCTGAGATTTATTTACTGTAACATGCTAGGGCATGGAAGGCTGCCATCCACTTTTAAGTTGGGGCTTTCCACCTCAATTACCCTAATTATAGGTAATTGATAATCCCTCACAGAGGTTCCCAGTGGTTTGCCTCTTTGATGATTCTATATTCTCTCAAGGTGATGACTAATATTAACCATCACACTTGGTTAAACATCTTTAAGTTTATGAAACACCTGGATACCACTATTTTAAAAGTAGAAACATAAATCATATTGATGGCTATGTTTACACTGAGAATCCGAAAGGGAGCTCTGTTGGAGTGGAGTAGGCTATTCTAGGACTTGACTACTGTATATGTCAGTGTCTCCCACATGTGAAACATGGATTTTTATCAGGTTTTTCCCTTGTTGGACTAGGATCCTATCACCAACCCAATGTGGAATCCTGTCCAGAGACTCCCCACAGCCTTCAACCTATGTTCTCTTCTGATAAAGTAAGGTGGCATTTCCGGTATACATTCATTTCCAGTCTACATCTCACCTCTTATTGCATTGATTTTTCTCACAATGCTCCAAAATAAATACTTAAGAGTTTACCTTTATTAAGGGACCCCTAAAAATACTTAAGAAATATTCTCATCCAAGAAACTTAAGAAAAAAGATAATACAGATTGAAAGAATGAAAAATAAGAATTGATTTTAGTGTTAAATAACTGTAAGCATTTAAAAATAGTGTAGAACTGGGGGTCACATCAGAAAATTGGATCTTCCTTTCTGGGTCTGCATTAGTTTTCATAGAACATGTTTTTTTTTTAATTTTTATTTATTTTTGTATGCATATGAATGTACTGTCTGCATGTAGGTTTGTGCACCCGTGTCATACAACGCCACGGAGATCAGAAGAGGGTATCGGATTCCACTGGGACTGGAGTTAAGACGGTTCTCAGCCGCTATGTGGGTGCTGGAGATCGAACCCGGGTCCTCTGTAAGAGTGGTCTGTGCTCTTAACCACTAGGCCATCTCTCCAGCCCCAGAACATGGTTTTTATAACAAAACATATTATGATTTAACATATCGTGCCAAGTGCCACGATACAAAGCCTCATGACTTATCCATGAATAAATGAACTTGATGACTATTTTCTTTTCAAAATCCATATCCAGGCATGGCCAAAACATGAAACATTCACTGCGAGTTGAATACCATTAATTATGAAGTCTGAGTGGTAATAAAAGCCTCACAAGATCAAGCTGCCCCAAATTCCAGCAGAGACAGGGAAGATGGTCTCTAGGCTCCATCCTATTGGCAATTGATAGCTTCTGGGGGAGAAATAAACATCCTTTTTGAGAACGTGGACAGTATTAGGATTCCCACACTCTACCACTCTATGGGAGGGCCCTACACTGTTACACATGTGGGCAGTACTAACTGGACTGAATAGATTGAAAAAAAATAGACCTGAAGTTAGGAAGGGAATGTGTTGAGAGAATATGGGAAGAGTTAGAGGGAGGATGGGGGGTATATATGATCATATTTGAAATTCTCAAGAATAATGAAAAACAATAAAATTTCAGGAAGGTATATATGATATAGTGAATAGAAATATAAGGAACAGCCAATCTGAATATATGGACAAAAATACATCAAAATAAAGGAAGTAACAAATAAATCAGCAGATATTTAAAGAGACCCAGCATAGGCATGACACTGCTGAAAGTGACCATGACATCACTCTGTCTGGATATTGATCCAATAGTTGGAGATGCCTATAGATAACCCTAGGTAGAGGAAGATGAGGACTTACTCACGTAGTAACAGTAGGCATATTGAAGCACCAGGACTGAGGTAGGTTCTCCTTCTATCTGGTAGGAGCTTTGTACCATCAATCAACAATCTTTCTCTTCTACAACATTCTTACCACCCTTCAAAGTTGCATCTGTTTTATCAGGATATATATATGATCAAATGCCTTACCATCATTTACAGTCAAAGGAAATGCCAGACACCCCTTCAGGATCTCATCTCCCCTTCTGTTTTGTTTCTGTTTGTTTGTTTACATACAATAGCTGCAAACATACATTTATAATGTGTGAAATTGGGATGCATCACTATCATTTACAAAATTCATACTTGAAATCAGAAAAGAACTAGTTTGATGTTCAAAGTTTACAAGTTTGGATTGGACTGCCTTCATAGCTATCCTGGGTCACATGCTGACCACAGAATGGCCCATGGACTAACACTATATAGATAAGTTCACTTAAGTACTAAAAGAATCAGGAGTATTTTGAAGGAATATGTTGAATAAAAGGGAAGTCAATGTAGCCCCAACTGGCCTGGAACTCATTAGGTAGACCAGGCTCCCTTGAGTGTAACAACCAAACTGGCTCTGGAATTCTTTTTTCTTTTTTTGGTATTTTTGAGACAGGGTCTCCCTTTTGTCCCAGCTGGCCTGGACCTCACTCTGTAGACCAGGCTGGCCTTGAACTCACAAGTGCTGGGATTAAAGGTGTGAGCCACCACACCAAGCCCGTGGAATTCTTAATTTGATTGCTTGTATTACAATAATGGAGTAGTAAATTAGTAATATTTTTAGAGATTTAAGAATATTATTTAAAAATCACAATGTAAGGGGCAAGAGAGATGGCTCAAAAGTAAAGAGCCCTGGGTGATCTTGCAGAGGACCCTTATTCGATTCTCTGTGCACACATAATGGCCTACAAACATCCAAACTCCAGCCTCTTCTGACCTTTGCAGTCATTACACAACATGGGTGAACATACATGCTTGCAGGCAGTACACACATAAAATAAAAATGATTAAGACTATTAAATATGAATAAAATCACAAAGTAAGTAAGTAACAACAGAGTATAAACTTAAATGAGATTTTGGTGGGAACTTGATCTAAACCCTTTTTGTCTCCCTGGCCCTTGTTATTTGATCTAAAAGAATTGAGATGAGATGCAGAGTGTCATTGAGGAGGATAGCAGAGATTACAACAAGGTTACCTTTAAGGAGTAAGAGTGGAAAATGATCAATGAGACCATTAACCCAAAGGGAAGCCTAGGCACACATTGTACCAATTCCCATAATACTCAGGATAAAAAGTTATCTCCTGTAAACCTTCACCACTGATACATCTGATAGAGCATCAACATCCAGAATATACAGACTAATCAAAAAACAAAGGAGTAAGAAAACAAATGACCTACTCAAAAGATGGAGCAAAGAGCTGAACAGAGACTTCACCAGTGAGGAAGTGAAGATGGCTGAGAAACATCTTAAAATGTTCAACATCTTAATAATTAAGGAAATGCAAATTAAATCACTCTAAGATATCATCTCACTCTGATAAGACTGGCTAAGATCAAGAAAACAAAAGACACTGTGGTGGTTTGAATGAGTGTCCCCCATAGGCTCTAGGTATTCAGACATTTGTCTCCAGTTGGTGGTGCTGTTTTTGGAGGTATTGGGGTGTGTGGCCATGCTGGAGGAAGTGTGTCACTGGGGGCAGGCTTAGTGAGTTTTAACAAGCCTCGTGGTCTACAGTTGCTCTCTCTGCTTCCTGTGCTCTTTGCGAGATGTGACCCTCGGCTTCCTGCTCCAAATCTAGTCACCATGCCTCCTGCCACAATGGACTCTAATTCCCTGGAACCATCAATCATAAGCTCAAATAAACTCTTCCTTTTATAAGTTCCTTGGTCATGGTGATTTATCACAGCAACAGAAAGGTGACTAATACAGTAATTTGATACCAGAGAGTGGGCTGTCAGCTGTGAAGAACCTGACCATGTGGATGTTTGGAGAAATGTGGAAGACTTTGGAACTTTGGGCTAGAAAGGCTGTTTACTACTGTAAGCAGAGCTTAAAGGGCCATTCTAGTGGAGGCCTGGAAGAGAGCATGGCTGCAGAAAGTGTAGTTCCAGAGGAAAATAGAGACTGAGGCAGCAACTGGGATATTTAGATAAAGAGTCTGGCAGCAGTTTGCCCACAGCCCAAATGCTTACCTGATGCTAAGTTGAAAAGCAATGGACTAATGTCTTTGGCAGGGGATATTTCAAGACAGCCTAATGTAGAAATGGTGGTGTGGCTTTTAATGGTGAATATTATACAGATATACAGTGAAAAAGAGCAAATGGGGCAGAAGGAAATGCAGAATGTACAGCTTGGATCTGAAAAGTACACTAGGAAGATTAAAGGTGTGGCCAAGGTTTGTGAAGGAGAGGCTCCCTTTCATAAGGAGACTAAAGTGATTAAGGAGAGGCCTGGAGACTTACAAGTAAACAAAAGAATCAGTACCTTCAGGGCAAGACCACACCCTGCTAATCTTTTAACCAGCTTTTGAAAGTAAAATACTGAAAGCGTTTTCTACTCCAACAAGTCCAGGGCAGAGAAAAATTGCAAATGTGGTTAAAGTAGGAGAGATTCCATCCCGAACTTGTAGCCAGATTCGGCAATTTCATTCTCATGGTGCTGGCTTTAGAGTCCTGAAGTTTGCAAGAGTGAAGGGGTCATCAGTTCTGCCTCCACGGTTTCAGAGAGCTGTCAAGGTCAGGCAGAGCCCAGCAGGGGTGTCCCTGCATAAAGTAGGCCCTGATAGGCCATTGCATGAAGCTGTGCATGTGAAGTCTGGTTGGCAGTAGAGACCCCAAGAAGACATTCGAGATGCCAGACCTGTGAGATATTTGCCAAGGAGAGCTGCATACAGGGAGTGGTATCAGCCTAAGAAAGACATGTATGTTGCAAGCAAAGCTGGAAGAGCTGAGCCGTCTAAGCCCTTTGGAAGTCAATTCCCAGAAGTTGCATGTGGAGCTACTGGAATTGGTGTTTGCCCTGCAGGTTTTCAGTCTTGTTTTGGCCCGGTATTTCCTCACTCTGCCTCTATCCCTCCCTTTTGGAATGGGAATGTGTATTCGGTTCCATTGTATATTGGGAGTATGTAATTTGTCTTTTGATTTTACAGGAGCTTACAGTTAAGAGATTGGCCTGAGTCTCAGAAGAGACTTGGACTGTAGACTTTTGAATGACATTGAAACTGGTAAAGACTGTGGGGACTTTTAAGGTTGGACTAAATGCATTTTGGATTTTATATGGTCAGGAGCCTATGGGGGCCAGGGAGTGGAATGTGGTGGTTTGAATGAGTGTCCCCCATAGGCTCTAGGTATTCAGACGTTTGTCTCCAGTTAGTGGTGATGATTTTGGAGGTCTTGGGTTGTGTGGCCATGCTGGAGGAAGTGTGTCACTGGGGGCAGGCTTAGTGAGTTTTAACAAGCCTTGTGGTCTACAGTTGCTCTCTCTCTGCTTCCTGTCTCTTTGCGAGATGTGACCCTCAGCTTCCTGCTCCAGATCCAGCTGCCATGCCTCCCGCCACAATGGAACCATCAATCATAAACTCAAATAAACTCTTCCTTTTATAAGTTCCTTGGTCATGGTGCTTTATCACAGCAACAGAAAAGTGACTAATACAGACACCAAATGATGGAGAGGTTTTGGGAAAGGGGAATATTCATCCACTGCTGGTGGGAATGCAAACTGGTACAACCACTATGGAAATCAGTGTGGAGAGCCCTTAAAAGACTCAAAATGAGCCTACCACATGACCCAGTCATACCACTCCTGGGTATATACCCACAAGACTCATCCTACCGCAAAGATACATGCACATCTATGTTTATTGCAGCTTTTTTCACAATAGCAAAGAGCTGGAACCAACCCAAATGCCCCTCAACTGACAAGTGGATAACAAAACTATGTTACAACTACACAATGGAGTTCTATTCAGTGATGAAGAAAGATGAGGTCATGAACTTTGCAGGTAAATGGATGGAACTCAAAGCCATCATGCTAAGTGAAGTAGCACAGTCCCAGAAAACCAAATGGAGAATTGTTTCCCTCATTTGTAGATGCTAACACCAAATCCCCAGTTGAAAGGCAAGCTGAACAACATTATTGTTATATTTCTTTTTATCTGAAAGCAACTGTGCTGTTGTAATGTGAATCTCTTAATGGGCTCTAGAATTGACCTACCACTTATTTTCAGACTCTAATTATTGTGTGTGAGTAGAAGGTATGTATTCTTAGAGTACTATAAAATTAAAGGGGAAAGGACTGAAAAATAATCTATGAAATAAACAAATCATCAGTAAAAGCATTTAAAAGACTTATCTCCTTTGAAGCTCTTTGTCATGCTCAGACAGCTGTTTGGACTGAGTCTTGCACTGTTGAGTTCAACGTTGCTGTCATGTTTCTCTTCCTTACTGACAGGTCTCCTGCTATACAATAATCTTATCATCATTTACTTATATACCTTGACCCAAGATCTTCTCACTCCCCTGTAGATACAAGTTTCCTGGTTTGAGTTTTTGAAGAGTGTTCTTCTGATAGCAGAGATTGTACAGACTTGCACTGAACTTGGTAAATTGCATTTTCAACCTATGTACTTTTAATTGAGTGTTTGAAACAGAGAACTGAGAGGTAAAGTACATAGGTCATAGACTTAATCAAGAGGAAAAAGACAATAAATTCAAACATTTGTTTCTTTTTAAAAATTGTTTCTTATTTTTATTTTATGTTTATGGGTGTATTGCCTGCACCCATGTGGTTCAATGCTAGCAGAAGTCAGAAGAGGGTGTTGGATTCCTTGGAAGTGGAGTTATAAATGGTTGTTAGTTTCCATGTAGGTGCTGGGAATTGAACCTGGGTCTGCTGCAAGAACACCCAAATGTGCTTCACTTGTTGAGCCATTTCCCCAGCCCACAAACTTTCCTAATTTGGTATGGTGTTAAAAGGAGAGAAAAATTAAGATTGATGAGAGTCAAAAAAGTCACAGTATTCCTTAAAAATTGAACTAATCTCATCTTGACACAAATTACACTTGTGTAAATTGTTCTGAGTCTTATACATAAATTATCAACAAAAGAAAGTCACTGAAATCATATATTCAGGTCAATCCTACCAAAAATAATACCTAAAACATTTTTTCAAGTCTGTCCTGTTAAGTAGGTGTGTGTCCTTTGTCTTATCAGCAATACTGATGTGAGCATAAGAAAAAAGAAGCCATGCATTGGAGAAGGATTAACACTCATCTTCTACATCTGTTATTCTAAGACTTCTCTAGCTAACATATCCTGTTGAAGAAATACTGCTGTGATCAGCATGGCAAATCATGTAGTGTTGCAACAGACCTCTGCCTGGACTCACAGGGACATGAGCATATTGTTGAGCCAACAGGGTGGTCCAAGTAATGTCAGGTTACCCTACGTCACACTCAGAGCATCATGGAATGTTCCCTGTGTTAATAAAGTATCTTGCCATTTTATTGTCCTGCTATCAAACATGTTGCAAGTGAGCTTTTGCATTGTTCTTAGTAATGAAGCATCCTGCTGGCAGTGATACCACAGCAAGAGGCCAGAACACTTGGATTCCTCAGAGGTGCAGTTGGATGTGACAAATGTTTCTGGTGAACCTGAGGGAGGAAAACAGCCACAGGCGAGGAAAGATTAAAACTTGTTAATATGGGAACATTGGCAAATCAGTGCACTGTTTAGTGTTCTACATGTGACTGCACGCCAACTATCTAATTGCAGACTGTCAAATTTAAAAAGAAAAATAAGGGAAAGACAGAAAAGTGCATGGTTCATAAGGAGCTTATTGGCTTTCTCTGGTCCTGAGTTGAAGGCAAAAATAATGAAGTTATTCATCTTTGACCCAAACCTCATGACTTGTGAATGTAGTTGCAGCATGCTTCTGCCCCTTGTGATCTCTGAATTGTCTTGCTAAGGTGTTTAGTCTCTCAACAAAAATTAATGATGTTCTAAATAGGTATCATTTAAAAATGTAAGGTGTCAGGATGGCCACTTTCACTATATTTCCAGTTAGTACCCCTTTAATTTCCTTCGCTGGTCTTATTGCTCTAGCTGCTTTCAAGCACTCTATTTTAAAGGAGTAGGGATGGTAGGCACCTTTTGTCTGGTTCCTAGTTTTAGTGGGACTGCTTCAAGTTTTTCTAAATTTACAAAGGTATTTGCTGTATTTAGCTTTAATTATGTTGAAGTATTTTCCCTCCAGTATAATTATCTCTAGGAATATGTATGTATGTATGTATGTATATGTATGATTTTTATCAGAGACATTTTCTGCATCTACTGAGATCATGTGATTTTTGTCTTTGATTCCATTTATATGATTAATTATGTTCATTGACTTATATGTATTGAACCACTCCTGCATCTCTAGAATGAAGCCAACTTAATGATGGTGGAAGAGCTTTCTGATGTGTGTCTGTATGCAATTTGTGAGAATTTTGTTGACAATTTGTGCATTTGTGTCCATTAGGGATATGGGCCTATAATTTCTT
Organism: Rhizomys pruinosus; assembly: GCA_009823505.1. Taxonomy (NCBI): domain Eukaryota; kingdom Metazoa; phylum Chordata; class Mammalia; order Rodentia; family Spalacidae; genus Rhizomys; species Rhizomys pruinosus. The sequence goes on along the minus strand of VZQC01007033.1, from coordinate 2,025,873 downwards.
TTATTTGGTTATGTCTTTGCCTGGTTTTGGTAGGGAGTAATGCTGTATTCATAGAATGAGTTTGAGAGTTTTCTCTCTCTCTGTTTCTATCTTGTTGAATAATTTATATTTAGTTGTAGATCTTCATTGAAGGTATGGTTAATTTCTGCTGTGAATCCATCTGGGATGGGGCTGTAGTCTGGAGATTTTATATTACTGCTTTGATTTCTCTATTTGTTATCTATTTGTTTTCTATTTGTTGATCCATTCTTTTTTATCTTTAATGGTTGCTATGATTTTAGAAATTCATCCATTTCTTTTTAAAAAATACATTTATCGATATTTTTGTGCAATTTTTATAATATATCTTAATTCCAAACTCCTCCCTCATCATCACCCCCCCATAGCTCCACCTACTGGACTCCATGTTAAGTCTTATCCAATCAAACATCTATACGTTGTTGTCCCTCAATGCAAGTTCATCCACTGGAGTCTAGTCAGCCTGTCTAGCGTCACTTTCTTAAAGATCTATTCTTCCTTAGCCCTCAGTAATCAGTTGTCAATTGTCCCTTAACTAGGGTTAGATCCTGCTGCCCATTTTCCCAGTTCTATGCTGAGTTTTTGTCTGATTGATTTGTCATGGGTCTTGTGCATGCTGTCACCAGTGTTGCAAGTTCATATGAATGAGTTCCCAAAGGCCTGAAAGACTCGTCTCTTTCCTGATATTCACGCATCAACCCTGGCTCTTACAACCTTTCTTCTTCTTCTTCCACAATGGTCCTGAGCCATAGGTGGATGAGGTTTAGGGTTACTATCCAGAGAGATGCACTCTGAAGTCTCTTATTCTCTAAAACTTGGCAATTTATAGCCTTCTGGGTGCATCACACTTTCTTGTATGAGGGAGTTTCGCTGATGAGAGTTGAAGGATGTATTAATATTCTCCCTAATCTTGTTCCACCGTGTTCTCTGAGCCTTAGGTTTCAAGGTTCCACTGTAGATGTTGCACTTAGGGCTGGGCATGTCTCAGACATATATTCTCTATATGTGACCAGTTGTGGAAATTGGCAGTAGCTCCCATCTGTTGTAGAAAGAAACTTCTTTGATGAGAAGTGTACAGTACACCTGTGTGCAAATCTAAGATCCATATTTATCGTAAAGTAAAAAAATTTCATTTGTCTATTGATATGCCAGAAATAGGGTTTTCTCTAGGATCTATGACCTCTCCAACCATGTGTCCATGGCTAAATTTACAGTGCTATTCATGAATTCCCTCTCACTGAGAGGGTTTTAAGTCCAAGTAGATAGCTGTTGATTACCCCTAGATAAAAGTGCCACTACTGCACCAATGAGATAGTTTGTACCAGTCATTGTGCTTATTAAGTTTTATAGTTGGGTTGGATCATTGATTGATTTTCTCCCTTAGCAGTGTGCATGGTATCATCTAGAATTATGAGAGCTAGTCTTAAGGAGAAGAATTCCAGGTCAGTTCCATCTCCTTTGTTCAAAGTCTTATGTTTGAACTATGTCCTATCTGTAGTAATAGGACCTTACCTTCAATTTCTGGGATGCAATCATGGGATGTGGCAATAGCCTGTGTTATTTTGAGAGTCTCTTAGAGGACCCTGACTATAAGTTGGAGGAAGGTTTCTCCTATCAGGCACTGTGTTTCTTGTTATATATTCTTTAGTTATGTGTATGAACACATGTTCAAATATTGTTTGTGCATTGGGGAGGTGAGTTAATACATTTTCCTCTGGCATCTCTCTCTCCCTGTGTAACCTCTCTTATCTCTCAACAGTTGAAGAACCCCTATGTTCCCCTTCATAATCCATTTCTTCAGATTTTCAAATTTAATAGAAGGTTGAATTTTAAAATGTTACCTTCTGCATCCTTTTGGTGTATGTTCCATGGTAGTTATTAATCCCATGTAGAAACAGATTGTGAAGAGGATACATGCTTGGTGTCACTTCAGTAACAGCCCAGGAACACATGGCAGAGGGTGTAAATAGATTTATCCTATACAACAGGTGGCCTATATAAGCTTGGGACAGACAATGCCCACAGTGCATGACATCACTTCCCAATAGACAATGTCAGATCTCCATGTCACCACATGCCACCTCAGCAATAGGGAAGACCAAGAAAAGGACCTGCCAGAGAACAGGTCAGTTCATGGAGCTGTAAACTCTACACATAAGATGAATGTGTTACTCACCTCTCGCCAGAGAAATTTGCTTATACAGCATATGATGGTTAACACAGAAACGTTCAATGGGCAATGCACAGAGAAGAAGAGGCTGCAGAATACTTGTCCCTGAATAGGACACTTATATCAAACCTGTCTCCCAAGGCTTAGGGATCATGTAGGAGAGGAGATGGAAAGATTACAAGACCACAGAGAAACATAATATTCCTGACAGCTAGTCAGATAATTACTCATATGAACTCACAGCACTGCTGATGGTATCCACCTGTCCTATGCAACCTCAATCCAGACCAAATCCCTGCAGAGATGTAGGGAACAGGGGAAGAAATCCCATCCAACCTAAGAGACTTTTGTCAATTAATCCATGCCAGAAGGGTGGAGACTGTGTTTTACAGGGATTTGACTCTTGATGGAAACAGTGGATGAACCCATACTGGACACAGATCAGATCTGTTGGTGAGATTTTATCTATCATCTATTATCTATCTATCTATCTATCATTAAATTGAATGTGGACATCGGGAGGAAGTGTGGCTTGGAGAAGGCATATAAACATCAGAAGAATATAATGTATCAAAATTCCAAAATTTCAATAAAAAATAAATTAAAAAATTTAAGTACCAAGCCAGGCCTGGTGGCACACACCTTTAATCCCAACACTCGGAAGCATTTAGCAGGTCCAAGGACAGAAACAGAAAATGACAGAATAGTAAGGTTTTATTTTGTTGTAAATTTGCCTTTATTCTGTTCATTATTTTTGAGTCCTGAGATTCAAACTTACAGCAAGCTAAGAATATCTGCTACTTTCCCCATTGCTGTGATAAAAATGCCTGACAAGAATGAGTTTATGTGACTCACATTTCCAGAAGAGAGGGTATCATGGAGGAAAAGCCATGGTGGTAAGAGCTCAGGGCTGCTGGTCACCTTGCAGCATCAGTCAGGGAGTTGCCTTCAATGAGCACCAGTGTTCAGACTGCTCTCTCTGTTGCAGTCTATCCAGGACCCGATCCTGTGCAATGATGCCACTCATAGTGGAGGTGGGCCTCCTCACTTCAATTAACCTGGTATAGGTTATTCCCCCCCAGAGAATGCCCAGAAGCTTGTCTCCTAGGTGATTCTAGACCCTGTCAGGTTGACAATGTGAACCATTAGAGAGAACACTCTACCACTGAACTCTATCTCAACACAGTACACAGTTTTGAAGACACTGATTTTATTCACTGTGTAGGACTACAAGTTACTTTCAATTCTAACAGGAGCCTATGATAAACTTCCCTCGTGAAATTTTTGACATTCATGTATTAAATGTATTAAGATTCTTTAGCTTTGACTAGTAAAAATCTTAATTCTGATCTTCTTCAGTAATAAAAGAAAATTTTGCTCTAAGACAATGCTCATAGAAGGTAAAATGTTTGCAGAAACACAGCTTTTATCACTGATAATTTCCTAGGTTCCAACTTCTTCCTAGACTCATGATTCTTCCCAGTATTTCCAATAAGCATATGACACCCATCAAGAATGAATGAATGGCAGGTTGATCGACATGGATAAAGTAAGAGGGGAAAAACAGACACACAGAGAAAAGGAGGGAAATAAATGATAGGAAATAAATAAGTTGTCTTTAAGATTAAGACAACTTATTTATTTCCTATCATATTCCACTGAAAATGTCTGTTCCAGTGTCATGGACCCAACTAAGATCAAACTTTCATGAATGCTGATCAACATTTTGAACCTGACTCTGAAGCTCCCAACCCAAAACCAAGGCTTGCCCTGGTTCTTACAAGCAAAGAGGATTTTGCACCAGTATTGAAAAACAGCAGAAGAGCACAATGTAATGCTTTAGTACTCTTATTTTATCAAGAAATTCTTAGTGGAATTTGTATGGATGTCTTAAATATTCAGGATGGATGATGACAAATCTCAAGTTCTTGTTTCTAGGAATCAACACTATTCTGATTAATAATAAATTTGTGCTCAATTCAAAAAGCAACAGGAAAACCAAACAAAATTTAAGAGCCATTAATCTTTGTTCTCTGAGAAAATTGCACATTTTTAATGTTTCCTTCCTGTGGGGTATATGTGCATATTATGTTTATTTTTAGAGGAAGAGACTCTGCAACTCAGGCTGGCCTGGAATGTATTATACAGCACAGGCTGGTCTAAAACTCGAGGAATCCCTTTTGCCTCAGGTTCATAAGTGCTTGGGTATTATTATTAAAAGTACCTAACTCTTGACTATGTTTCTGTGCCCCAGAATTTATAGTAAAATTCACTAATACTGCAATATATCTTCATATACAATTTTCTTATTTATATTACTTGCAAATTCTCAGAATTAGGCTGCCCCCAAGAAAACTAAAGAGATTTTAAAAAATTTCTGATGGAACTGAATAAGAAAACGTGTAAGGAGGATAATGGGGTATTTAAGGATGATCACAGGTGTTAAAATACTGCATAAATTATAATATTCATATTTTCTACAGTCTAGGCTCAAGTAATATTTCTGTGAATGTCTGCTACATTTTTTCAAAAATGGAAATGTGTCTTAAAATTATTCTATATTTACCATTATGTCCTGGAATTTTTTCTAAAAAGCTGTTTCTTAAATTATTTCAGCTAACAAAATTAAAAAAATCTTACCTACTGTTCGTTGAGCTTTCCTATAAAAACTCGTAAAATTGATTTTAATAAGACACTATCAGCCACTCTGCAAACATAATTCAAATTTCTCAGTCATCCCACTATTGTTCTTCTGTTGTTTCTAGAAGATGATTCCTGACCTCTATTCCATTTAGTGATCCTGTGCCTCTGTCTGTTCCAGCAAGGAGCAGCTTATCCATCTTTATTTGAAATGTACTGGCCATTTATTTTCTAGATTGTTCCTTGGTTTCCCTCTGCCTGATGCCTTATCCTGATTGAATTCATGTTACATATTCTTGCCTGACTGTCCAATAGTTCTTTCCGTTTTTCACAGACATTATCAAGATGTTTACTTTGTCAATATTTCTCATTACTGAGAAAGGTAAATGTGATCACTTCGAAAAAGTTGTAAGTCTTCCACTCTTATTAGTGATTCTTGTAGGGGGTCTTCAAAGAGTACATAAGGAACACTTTGATCATAATTTCACCCATTTACCTTAGCATCTATGATGGTTCTTGCCTAAAATGAATTTGAGGGTTTTTATAAATAACCATTGTCTATTTTCCTCCTCAGTTTTCTGGCTACCATCCAGTTGCAGCTATGGAAATGGAGTCCCTCCTCATTACGGTATGTGTTTACATCAGAAAAGGTTCGTGTGCATTGTTATTTTGAATGCATAATAGTTTGACATTATTGTTACTCATGATTTCTCATGCTCAACTTTCCTCACGGGTTCCTCTAATTTCTAAATATTTTGTGCCCATGTCTTAATATATGTTCTTTAGAACAGCCCTTTACTAATTTTGTTGACTCAATAAATTCCCACAAATAACAATGAAACTGGTTTTTGCAAACATGATTGGATACATTCTAACAAATCCCATTTTCATCTATAAATAGATTTTCAAATGCCATGAAAGTCCAGTGAATAATTAACATGTACAACATTTCTTTATTTCAATGTGCTTTGAATCACTAGAATCTTTTTCCATCTGTAAAACACTATGGTACTTCACAAGGAAAAGGCGTTAAAATATTTGAAACGCTAACATATTGTGCAGAAAATGATTTCATTCAGGTCAGCATTGATCAAAATTATCAAATCAGAAACATACACTGCACTAGTTCCACACACTAAAACCTATATGAATTTTTCCAGAGAAACATATTCTTAATTATTTTTATAAGTTAATAAGCTTGAACATCATCTTACCTGACAATAGTTTATGAGCTCTTACATGTTTCTATATCACTTGCTTGTGGTTAGCACACTCCTTCACCTATCTGTGTTGAAACAATTCTGTAGATGATTGATACCTCTGATTATTTTAATAAGAGTAAATATACACCAACACATGTATGACTATCCGAATGAAAGCTCCTTAAGTTTGTTTTTGACAAATTACCATCAGTCAGTACATAGAGGATTTATGGTGGTAGCAAGAATGAAGTAGGAAGGATGTGGTTTGAGGTTTATAAAGTAAACCCAGCTAGTGGTGGTCCTAACGAATAAATCAACATCTAAGGCTCCATATCAAATACTAATTAATTCTTCCTTTCCTCCCTCATGTTAATTTAGTGTCATTCCAAGTCCGCAGGGAAGAGTTCTTGCAGCTTGAAGCAAGAGCACTCTCATGCCTTGCCATAGATTTTTATTAATTGCAGTAAATTCAGTGGTATTGGACAACCAAATTTAGAAAGAAAGATGAGCGTGGAAGACAATTCTCCCCTTTAGCAAGTGGGATCACAATAAATCATTTGGGAACTAAGAGAAGAAAAAAATGTCTATTTCAATACACAGATTTTTTGATAATTCATATACTAGAAAGTCTTAGAAACATTCACAATAACTCCAACTTCGCAATTCAAATTTTTAAAAAATGGAACAAATTAGTCTGTATTCTTTATGCAATATAGCACTCTGATGACTAACAATGCATTTTTTCCTGATTTAGGTTCACCTAGGGCTAAAATCACCCAATTAAATTTGTGACTCTAATAGTCACTGTATCTTCTATGTAGAAAAAGATATTTTCTTTGTTCTGAGTGTCTTTAAAAGACCCTCTCCAAGTCATATGAAGGTATGGTCTTTAATAATATGTGATACAAAATTAAATTGAATCTCAGAGTACCATAAACATTTCTTATTTAATTATGACTGTATGATTCTTGTTTATTCATAATACTGAGCTAGCTATACATAAAATGTGAAAACAAATACTGCCGCTTCTTCTATTCCATGTATGTTATGAAAAAAGATAATGAGTTAAGTGGTGAAAGGATAGAACACTCCAAAGTTGTAAGTCTGCTCCAAATTACCTCTTTGAGTCTCCTTGACTCCTTGGCCAAAGACATATTTAAACCAAGACTAGAAATTGGAAGAAGGGACAATGTCAAGGAGAATTATTTCCCTGGAAAGGCACTGATTTCTTTAGTGTCTTGTGTCACAATGGGAAAGCTCTGAGTACTTCTATCTTTCTAAATATTGGCTTTAGAATATGAAGGTTTTTCATTCTTTTGTGAAATTTCTCTACCAATTTGGAATTTAGGAGCTTATGAAATTTTTGAGACATTATGCCATACTTTGAGAAGACACTTTCCTTTAGTTTTTTTTTTCTTTTTTTTTTAAAGAGAGCACAATTGTTTTGCCTGTTCTCAATTCTTTTTCTTAATTTTATTTATTTTTATATGTTTGAATGTACCGTTTGTGCACCTGTGTTGTGTAATGCCGCTGAGGTCAGAAGAGGGTATTGGAACTGGAGCTAAAGACGGTTCTCAGCCACCATGTAGGTGCTGGTAATTGAAACCAGGTCCTCTGCAAGAGCAGTCGGTGCTCTTAACCACTAGGCCGTCTCTCCAGCCCCTAGTTTGTTTTTTTTTTTTTCAAGAACTGGAATAGAACCTTGAGCTCCCAGAACATACTTTTCAAGTATGGAATGAGTCAGATGCACACTGTCATTATTAGTCTATGTCCTTGGACCATCCAGTGGAATGCTCAACCTTCCTAAGACTACTTGAGCTTACAGCTAAACACAGGAACCGGTGCTTCCTCAAGAGTGGTAAAGCAGGAAGAGTGAAGACATAGAACCACAATGCATGAACTATGTGCAGAAAGGAACTAGGTGTTTAGGGAGATTATGTTATCTTAATATCAATAAGGTATCAGTAAATGATAAGAAGTAACAGTACCTTAACAAATTTGTTAAAATTATGAGTGGAGAAGACACCTATTAGGCACATCACGCTAGATGTGTGTAAAGTTCAAAAACACTGGGGCTGGAGAGAAGGCCTAGCGGTTAAGAGCGCCGACTGCTCTTCCAGAGGACCCAGGTTCCATCCCCAGCATCCACATGGCGGCCGAGAACCGTCTGAAACTCCAATTCCAGAAGAACTCCAGTTCCAGGGGAATCCGACACCCTCTTCTGACCTCTGCGGCATTGCACGACACGGGTGCACAGACTTGCATACAGACAGTACATTCATACACATACAGAAATAAATAAAATTAATAAAAAAATAAAAAAAAAACAAAAACATGATACACAGTTGCAAATCCAGTGGTCAAGGGTCACCCAGTGGCTTAAAACACAATGATTTCTGTAGGATTTCATTTTCATGGAAACTGTTAATTTAACAGTTAGATATTTAAATAAACTGATGGTGTAGGAAAGCTAGACAAATGCAGAGGAAAATGAAAAGCACAGATCTGTCGTTCCTTTAAACTGATGCTGTTGAATGTGCATATACATGAACATGATTCCCTTTTGAGTTTCTACTTTATTAGTGACCCAACATTCATACAGAATTTTACATATTGGTTACTTGTGTTGTGTTATCAAAATACCTGCAGAAATTTGTACTTAGTATGATATTTATGTTTCTCTGAAATTCTTGCAATTATACAGTGTCAAACCATATTTTTTTCTGGGAGTGGAGAGATGGTCTAATGGTTAAGAGCCCAGAGGACCCAGGTTCAATTCCCAGAACCTACATGGTGGCTAACAACTGTCTGAATCTCCAGTTCCAGGGGAATTCTGAGCCCTCTTCAGACCTCTGTGGGCATTTCATGACACGGATGCACTTACATACATGTGGGCAATATACTCCTACACATAAAATAATAATAAATAAATAAAATATTTTAAAAGAACAAATAAGAAACAATTTTTCTCTATGTCTTAGATATATCTCAAAAATCTAAATGTATTAAGAAAGTATCAGCATTTGCAACATGTGTGGTTTATATTAATAAGAAGCTCTTATAGGAAATTTTTAGCTGGAAAGGTCTCCATCTCATGTGTTTAAACTGCACTTAAGAAATGACATGAAAGATGCATCATGAAAAAGCCTGGAGCATCTTGAATGCATTTATTGCACTTAGCACTAAGTGCCTTAAGATAGAGATATTTATGTTCTTGCTATTGACTTCCGAAGGGTGTAAGAGGATTAGAGCCAGTGCCCATTATCTTACTCTGCACCTCACAGGAACATTTCACAAAGTATGTTCCTTGATTTAAACAGGTTTTAAGAAGACTATATATTCATGTAAGCATAGACATAATAAGTTATTAACAATTTAAACATCCTGTAAAAATAACACAAATACCTCTCTGCAATAGAACAACTTCTATGTAGACATTCAACTTATCCTGTTACCTGTTAGTGTGCTGCTTTGCTACCATAGAGATAGAGAATACGGGCTGGTGAGATGGCTGCGTGGGGAAAGATGGCTGCCACCAAAATGGACCACTGAAGCTGATGCATAGGCCCCAAATGTCAGGAGAGAAGGATTCCCACAAGGTCATCCTTAGCTCTTCACATGAGTGCTGTCACACACACACACACACACACACACACACACACGCAAACACACACACACACACACGCAAACACACACACACACACACACAACTAAATGTAATTTAATATGGTTGAAGATACAGAGTACATATAATTCATTCCTTAAAGCACATTGCTCTCTATGCTTTCCCCTCAAATCCCAAATCTCTTTTTTAAATTTGTTTTGTTTATTTTGTATGTATATGAATGTACTATCTGCATGTAGGTTTGTGCAGCTGTGTCATGCAATGACCCGGAAGTCAGAAGAAGGTGTCGGATTCCCCCTGGAAATGGAATCAAAGACAGTTCTCGGCCGCCATGTGGGTGCTGGGGATCGAACCCAGGTCCTCTGCAAGAGCAGTCAGCACTCTTAACCGTAAACATACAGTAGCTTTTTGGTTTTAGAATTTTATTCAATTTGATAAGATGCTGGAAATCAAAACCAGGGCTTAGCCCATACTAGGTTTGCTCTCTACCACTGAAATGTACCCCAAAGCCCCTTGTTTAGACATTTATAGCCATTCAATGAGCGTATACCCTACTTTCTTTTTCTTTATTTATTGATGTTTGGTGTATTTCATACATTGTTTTTCATTTCTGTTCAGGCATATTCCCCTATCCTTTCCCCTCACCCCACCCCACCCCACCCCAGATCATGCATTCTGTCATAACTGTCCTGCATCTTTCTCTCAGTCTTTTTATGCTTAGGAATTCACATTTTCCTCTGTTAATTTCATATTACTCTAAAATATGCATACATACTCTCCACCTATAGACAGTAATTACAGAATCTAAAAATAATTGGTGGGTGGATTCTAAAGCCTGTTGAGAGATTCACATTATAACAACATAGTTGCTTTCAGATAAACAAAAATATAACCATAATGTTGTTCAGCTTGCCTTTCATCTGGGGGATTTAGTGTTAGCATCCACAAATGAGGGAAACCATTCTTCATTTGTCTTTCTGGGACTGTTACTTCACTCAGCATAATGGCTTTGAGCTCCATCCATTTACCTGCAAAGTTCATAATGCCATCCTTCTTTACCACTGAATAGTACTCCATTGTGTAGATGTACCACATTTTGTCTTCCACTCATCTGTTGAGGGGCATTTGAGTTGATTCCAGCTCTATTGTGAAGAGAGCTGCAATAAACATGGATGTGCATATATCTTTGTGGTAGGATGAGTCTTTGGGGTATATACCCAGGAGTGGTATGACTGGGTCAGGTGGTAAACTCATTCCTAGTCTTTTAACGGTTCTCCACACTGCTTTCCATAGTGTACAAGTTTACATTCCCACTAGGAGTGGAAGAGTGTTCCCCTTTCCCCACAACCCCTCCAGAATCTGTTGTCTTTGTTTTCTTGATCTTAGCTAGCTGTACTGGAGTGAGATGATATCTGAGAGTGGTTTTAATTTGCATTTCCTTAATTATTAATGATGTTGAACCCTTTTTAAGATGTTTCTCAGCCATCTTTAATTCCTCACTGGTGAAGACTCTGTTCAGCTCTTTACTCCATCTTTTGATTAGGTCATTTGTCTCATTACATCTTTTTTTTTTTTTTGAGTAGTTTATGTATTCTTGACGTTAATGCTCTGTCAGATGTGTCACTGGTAAAGATTTCTTCACACCCTATTTTCTATCTGTCTTCCTCTGTTGATAAAACGCTTTTGAGATATGTATCATGTTAAAAATAAGACCCTGGCTTTTACAACTAAGTACTGCACTACTAAGTAAAGAAACTACAGTTTGCCAATCCCTTCCTTTGTTAGTGGGCATTTGAGCTGCTTTAATTTTGTGTGAAACCTATCAAGTAACTGTCTTTTATTAAGTACAAAATTGTTGAAAATTTTCTGCCTTATGAGACTTTATTGACATATTTTCATTTTCCTTTGATAATTAAGGGATGTGATTTGTTAATTTATATATATGAGCTTGTAATACTTCCAAAGCACTCTTCTCTTTTCCCATCAGTGGTACATAACAATTTCAGCTCCATATCCTGACTAGAATTTAGCAATAACTGTCCTTTTATGTTTAGCCATTCTATCATTCTATTTAGCTTAAATATTCAACTTGATTTTCAATTGTTTATGTTTATATGTGTGTGAAGTTGGGATTTAACTATAGTCTTACATATGGCAGAGAAGAGCTCTAGTACTGACCTGATATCAAAGACTACTTTTTTCTTTGTATCTATTACTTCCATTAGTTAGTAACATGTTTTACTTATTTGTTAAACATAGACATAATAGATATTTCCCATGGCAGTCACTCAGATTATGTCCTTAGTTGACATTGTTTGACCCTGTTCCTGTAATGGAAGACTTGGAAGCTCATTAGAGACAGGTTTGGGGGGAACTCTCCTTTCTTGACTCTCTTTTGTGGATTCCTGATCTTTAGGATTTGATTCTTCCCAACTCCACTCTTCAGATTTCCTTATAGACCTTTTCTTATAGCTTATAATCGTGCCCATGCCCACCTGACCCTCACTGTTCATACTGTGCTCACTGCAGTCTATCCTAAGAAAAATAGGGGGAGACCATCTCTAGCTCCTGCTCTCTGGACTTTTTAGAAAGTGCAGTTGCCTGCTAGAATCCTTCTACTCCTGCCCACCCTCCAGCACCTGTGCGCATTTGCTGTCTCTAATATAGCCAAGGTTTGTGTTTGCTTTCTGTATTATATCTAAAGGTCCTGATGGCTTTTTTGGAATGAGATAATTCAGAGATTTATTTGGTATAATTAGAAGACAACATTCATATCCCTTATAGCTCATAATTTCTCACTGGTGTGTGTAATTTGTTCAACACAATTTCTTAATTTGAACAGAGAGGAATGTGTCAATTAATACTTGAGGATTAAGACATAGTGTACTATATTTCCTATTCCATAAAAGTAACATTTTCTTCTAGAAAATCATGATTCTAACTATATCATTTAGAATGACAATTATGGATTATTGCTTTTATGGATGGATGTGATTATGTATCACAAATTTTATCAATGAAAACACTTAGAGAATCATACAAACATTTTAATTTTAATATTCTTATTTAATTACAGTCGAGTGTAGTTACTATGTACAAAAACATTCTAAGTAATTCTTCATATAAGCCCATCATTTTTAAATTTAATTAATGGTTGGAATTCATTCCATTACCTTCACATTAGATAGAAGAATCATGAGTCAGTTGTTGACAACTAATCCGTTTGTAATTTAAAGGATTATATATATTGGACTGTAAAAATAAATCAACAAAAATGTTCTGATCAATTTAACTATTCTCAAGCAAGGCAATTAAGTCTCTGAAGCCAAGCATGTAATTAGACTTCTTTCCTCTCTGGATGTGTATTTTACACATTAACTGTGCTTGAATTTTCCTATATTTTGAAAATTTAAATAATCTTTAGGAATAAAATTCTATTTGTAGAATTAGTGAATCAAGGCTTTTTCTTTCTCTATATTATAAAACATATGAAATGTATTATTTATAATACTACTATATGGTGTACTTTATTTTTTTTAATTTTTTATTAATTTTATTTATTTCCATATGTGTATGAATGTACTGTCTGCATGCAAGTTTGTGCACCCATGTCGTGATATATGGTGTACTTTAAAAGATATTTTGGAATTTGTATTATCTTTTTCCATTTCTTTTTTTCACATTTTCTTCTGTACACAAGAATAAAAACATAAATGGAAAGGGTGAAAACCTGAGAAGTGAATTAATAATAGCGGAGTAATAAAATGGTAGATATTACACAAAGAATAAACCAAACCATACTGACAAATAAACTTGAAACTAAATACTATATTTTGATAACATTTTTATAAATTTATTTGTATATGTCAGCTACAGTGTACTTCAAATTCAAATTTCCTATTGATACTTACATCAGCTGTCCATAGCTTTTAAGTTGGGGCGTGATGGGCTCAGGAACCCCTTCCCAGTCATGATACACCTTTAATCCTTGCACTGAGGAGGCAGAGGCAGGCGGATCTTTGTGAGTTGAAGGCCAGCCTGGTCTACAGAGCAAGTTCCAGGACATCTGGGGCTACAGGGAGACCCTGTCTCAAAAAGATGAATAATAATAAAAAAAAAAAGAATGTGGACTGCTGGCACTTGTGTGTAGAGCCACAGCCCATGAGCTTTCATGAGTTCTAGAAGGTACTGTTTTGTTCTGGCTCTGTCCAAGATCTAGATCTTAGAATCTTTCTGCTCCCTCTTCTGTGGAAGTTCCTGAGAATTGGGGAAAGATATACAACCAATGTCCCATTTCAGGATGAGTACTCCAGGAGAAGGATACACAATTGATGTCCCATTTCAGGATGAGTACTCCAGGGGAAGGATACACAATCGATGTTCCATTTCAGGATGAGTACTCCAGGGGAAGGCTATACAATTGATGTCCCATTTCAGGATGAGTACTCCAGGGGAAGGATATACAATCGATGTCCCATTTCAGGATGAGTACTCCACAAATCCCCTATTCTCTGTACTTTACAAGCTGTAAATTTCTGATTTAACCACCATCCACTTACAAAGAAACTTTTCTGAGGAAGTCAGAGAGCTGCATTAGTCCTTGGGTACAGAGACACAAATTTAGGGAGAATTTGATACTATGACCATTTAGTAAAATAAGAATATTGTGTTCAACATTAAGACCTGCGAGTTCTAGCCAGGAGGCCATAAGTCATTCAGACAGGTACTTCTTGGGGTGGACTGTCTTAGGGGCTGCTGGAAGAGGGTCTCGACTCTGAGCCCTCTTTCGGGGATCCCCGTCTTGACAGGACCACACTTCGCCTTTGCAGAGTAAAGAGAGGGTCGGGTTTAGGTCTGCTCTGTTCCCGTGGCTTTGTGTGGGCCGGCTCTTGAGGTGCAGGCAGAATGCCATAAGTCACTCAGGCAGGTACCAGAGTGCAGGCTAGGTCAGGCACACACCCCACCCCACCCCCCACCCCTGCCAATGGGAATTGGTGACAATCCAAGTGGACTTCCTTTTGGAGAACCTTCAGAACAGGAAGAGAAGACTGACTTAGGCTTCCAATATCCAATATATAAACAAAATTGAAAGCCTGAAACCTAGACAAGTCAATACTCCATAAACAAGGAGGATGAAAGAAAAGAAAAGAAAAAAAAATCATCGGAAGGAGGCAAGCAAAACCATCCACTAACATAGTGAAAAGTCATTTGTGATTTGAACCACAAAAGAGAAAACCATATGCCAGGGACATGATGAAGGGACAACATGGGAAAGGCACAGGATAATCCCGCACCAGGCTCTACCAAACCTAGAGGAGATAGCTGCAATGGGATCCCCTTGGAGGAGATCCAAGGAACAGAGCTTAGAGGAATAATTGTAGACCTACGCAGAGAAATTAAAGAAAATAAAGAAGAATTCAGAGAACTAAAGAGAGAGAATGAAAAACTCAAAAAGGACCTAGAGGGATGCAATAACAAACTTCGGAAAGAAATAAAGGAACAGATTGACAAATTCCAGAAAGAACTAGAGGGAGAAAAAAACAAACTCCGAAAGGAAGAAGAAACACTGAAAAAGGAAGCCAACCAATGAAGCTCAAAAAGGAAATGGAAAAACTAAAGAGAACACAGGATGAAACGCAAAAGGAAATAGAGCACACATCCAATCAAGAAGAAAGGAAAGGAAAAAGCCTCAGAAATAGAATAGAGGAAGCAGAACAAAGATATCAGATCTGGAAGATAACACAGAGCAACGAAAAAGCTCAAATAAAGATTACGAAAATTTTAAAAATACACAAAAGTGGAACAACCAGGAAATATGAGACACTACGAAAAGACCAAACCTCCCCATCATAGGAATACAGGAAGGAGAAGAACCTCAAGAGAATAGTATGGATCAGATCTTCAACAGAATAATAGATGAAAATTTTCCCAAAATAAAAATAGTCAAACCCATACAAATACAAGAAGCACATCGGAATCCAAAAGGACAAGATCAAAAAAGAAACTCCCTATGCCATATCATAGTTAAAATGCTAGATGTCCAAAACAAAGACAAAATTTTGAGGGCCACAAAAGAAAAACAAGTCACATGCAAAGGGAAACCCCTCAGAATTACAACTGACTTCTTGGCACAAACCATAAAAGCAAGAAGAACATGGAACAAAGCACTCCCAGTATTAAAGGACTTTGGATGCCAACCCAGAATATTTTACCCAGCAAAAATGTTGACTATACTTGAAGGAGAGAGAAAAATCTTCCATGACATAAACAAGATGATAGAATA
The DNA here is from genome assembly GCA_009823505.1 of Rhizomys pruinosus. NCBI lineage: Eukaryota > Metazoa > Chordata > Mammalia > Rodentia > Spalacidae > Rhizomys > Rhizomys pruinosus. The sequence continues at coordinate 2,009,935 of VZQC01007033.1, read as the reverse complement.
CATGTCTGGAAAACCAACTTTTCATAAAATACTTGAAGCAATTCAAAGGGCAGAAGAGAGGAGCAACAATCCTCAAACACCTAGGAAAAGAAACTAATAAAAACATAACCATAGGAGCAAAATCAGAGGCTAGAAGTCCAAACGGATAATAAAGTGAAAGGAAGCAACATCCATCTTTCAATTATAACCTTAAATATTAATGGGCTAAACTCCCCAATCAAAAGGCATAGACTGGGAGAATGGATTAGAAAACAAAATCCATCTATATGCTCTCTACAAGAAACCCATCTCAATTTCAAGGATAGGCACCAACTTAAGGTGAAGGGATGGAAGAAAGTGTTCCAAGAAATTGGTACCAAAAAGAAAGTGGGTGTGGCTATTCTAATATCAGATAAAATAGACTTAATAGCAAAAGAAATCAAAAGAGACAAAGAGGGCCATTACACCTTTATTAAAGGAACAATTGATGATGAAGATCTCACAATCATGAATATATATGCACCAAACACCAGTGCATCAAACTTTAAAAAGACAATTCTTCAGGATCTCAAGGCACAGATTAACCCCAGCACACTAATAGTAGGGGATTTCAATACCCCATTAAGTCCCCTAGACAGATTAACAGGACAAAGGATAAACAGAGAGACATCTGAACTAAATAACACAATACACCAAATGGACCTCACAGACATCTATCGAATATTTCACCCAAACACCAGAGAATACACTTTCTACTCAACACCTCATGGAACATTCTCCAAGATAGAACATATACTGGGACACAGAAAAAAAACTCAACAAATATAAAAAGATTGAAATAATCTCATGCATTCTATCAGACCACAGTGCAATATCTCAAGTCAAAACTCAATACCAACACCAGGATAAACCCTACAACCTACAGGAACACATGGAGCCCAAAGAACACTCTCCTGAATAATGAATGGGTCAAGGAAGTAATAAAGAAAGAAATAAAAACGTTCCTGGAACTGAATGACAATGATAAAACAACACAGAAAAATCTATGGGACACTTTAAAAGCAGTACTAAGAGGGAAGTTTATAGTTCTAAGTGCCTACATTAAAAAAAACAGAAAGAGCACAAGTGAATGATCTAACATTGCAGCTAAAAATACTTGAGAGACAACAACAAATGAACCCTAAACAGAGCAGACAAGAAGAAATAACAAAAATCAGAGCAGAGATCAATGAAATAGAAACAAAGAAAACCATACAAAAATCAATTAATCCAAAAGTTGGTTCTTTGAGAGAATAAACAAGATAGACAGACCTCTAGCCAGTTAACCAAAAGAAAGAGGGAACAACTCCAAATCAATAGAATCTGTGATGAAAGGGGAAATATCACAACAGACAGTGAAAAGATCCAGACAATCATATGGGAATACTTCAAAAACTCATACTCTACTAAATTTGAAAACCTAGAAGAAATGGATGAATATCTGAAATCCTGGGAATCACCAAAGCTCAACCAAGAAGAGATCGACAACCTAAGTAGACCAATAATACAGGAAGAAATTGAAGATGTAATAAGTAGCCTCCCAAACAAAAAATGCCCAGGCCCAGATGGTTTCAAGGCAGAATTCTATAAAATATTTCAAAAAGACTTACAACCATTACTACTCAAATTGTTTAGAAGGATACAAACGGAGGGGCTTCACTCAGATTTTTTCTATGAAGCCAGCATCATGCTATTACCAAAACCAGGTAAAGATAAAACCAAAAAGGAGAACTATAGACACATCTCCCTAATAAACACAGATGCCAAAATTCTAAACAGGATACTGGCAAATCGCATACAGACCCACATCAGGAAAATCATCCAACATGACCAATTTGGATTCATACCAGAGATGCAGGGATGGTTCAACACATGAAAATCAATAAATATCATCAAACATATAAATGGACTGAAAGACAAAAAACACACCATCATCTCAATTGACATGGAGTAAGCCTTTGACAAAATCCAGCATCCCTTCATGTTTAAAGTCCTAGAGGGAATTGGTGTGGAGGTTTCATTCCTCAATGTAATCAAAGCCATATACAGGAAACCCACAGCCAATATCATCCTAAATGGGGAAATGACAGAAGCATTCCCCTTAAAAGTAGGAACTCGGCAAGGCTGACTCCTGTCACCACTCCTTTTCAATATAGTGCTGGAAAACCTTGCTAGGGCAATAAGGCAAGAAAAGGAAATTAAATGAGTTCTAATTGGAAAAGAGGAAGTCACGCAATCCCTTTTTGCTGATGATATGATTGTCTACCTAAGGGATGATAAGAACTCCACCAGAAAACTCCTTGAAATGATTAAGAGCTTTGGTAAAGTGGCAGGATACAAAATAAATCTAGAATAATCAGTAGCCTTTCTTTACAATACCAACAAGCATCTGAAGAAGGACTACAAGGAGACCTTCCCACTCACAATAACCTCAAAAACAATAAAATACCTAGGAACAAACCTAACCAAAGACACCAAGGATCTCTACAACAAAAATTTAAAACACCTGAAAAAGGAAATTGAGGAGGACATCAGAAGATGGACAAACCTCCCATGCTCATGGACTGGGAAAATAAATATAGTAAAAATGTTCATCCTACCCAAACTAGTGTACAGAATTAATGCAATCCCAATCAAAATCCCCAAGAGATTCTTCACAGGCTTGGAAAAAAAAATCCTCAATTTCATTTGGAAAAAACAAAAGACCCTGAATAGCCGAAGCAACCCTGAGTGAAAACAGCAATACAGGGGGGGATCACTATACCAGACATCAAACTATACTTCAGGGCTATAGTCATAAAAACAACCTGGCACTGGCACAAAAACAGACCAGTTGACCAATGGAATAAAACTGAAGATCCAAACCGGAGCTCATACAATTTCAGCCACCTCATATTTGACAAGGGGGCCAAGAATACACAATGGAGGAAAGACAGCATCTTCAGCAAGTGGTGTTGGCAAAACTGGATCACCACTTGTAGAAGAATGAAATTAAACCCCTACCTCTCACCTTGTACAAAAGTCAACTCCAGATGGACCAAAGACCTCAACGTGAAACCCCAAACTCTGGAGGTGATAGAAGAGAAACTTGGCAGCAGACTACAAGACATAGGTGTAGGAAAAGACTTCCTAAATCAGACAGCAGCTGCACAAGAAATAAGATCGACAACTGACAAATGGGACCTCATTAAACTCAAAAGGTTCTGTACATCAAAAGAAACAATAAAGGAAGTGAAGAGAAAACCCACAGAGTGGGAGGAAACCTTCACTGCAGATACATCTGACAAAGCATTAATTTCCAGAGTCAAAGAAGAAAGAAAACAAATGAATCACTCAAAAGATGGAGCAAAGATCTGAATAGAGACTTCACAGAGGGGGAATTAGAGATGGCCGAGAAACAACTTAAGAAGTGTTCAACATCACTAATAATTAAGGAAATGCAAATTAAATCCACTTTGAGATATCAACTTACTCCAATAAGACTGGCTAGGATCAGGAATGCAAATAATACCAAGTGCTGGAGAGGTTGTGGAGAAAGGGGAACAATCATCCATTGCTGGTGGGTATGTAAACTTGTATAGCCACTATGGAAAGCAGTGTGGAGAACCCTTAGAAGACTCAAAATGAGCTTGCCATTTGACACAGTCATACCACTCCTGGATATATACCCACAAGACACATCTTACTGCAGAGATATATGTGCAGCTATGTTTATTGCAGCTCTGTTCGCAATAGCAAAAAGCTGGAACCAGCCCCAGTGCCCCTCAACTGACAAGTGGATAGAGAAAATGTGGTACATGTATACAATGGAGTTCTATGCAGCGGTAAAGAGGGACAACATCATAAACTTTGCAGGTAAATGGATGGAGCTAGAAGAAATTATGTTAAGTGAAGTAACACAGTCCCAGAAAAACAAACAACAAATGGTGTCCTTCATATGTGGATGCTAGTGCCAATAACCCAGATATAAATATTTCATCCCTCTGGAGAGGGATGCATAGTAAAAGAACAACAACAGAAAGACTGCATCAGAAAACTGACTAAAATGGTGAATTCGGAATGGTGGGAGGGGTGGGAGTGAGACACGGGTGTATATTTGATTAATGCATATTTAATTGATGTGAGTTCAACAAGTATCCAGTTTTGCCCAGACACTGTCTACAGGTTAATTGGTGTTTTAGGACTTAGTAAAAGTAAATATGTGTATATTAAACAACATTGTTTTATAGGCTCTGATAAAAATGGTAATGCATCTGAGTTAAATGGAGATATAAATTGCTGTTGTCCACGTTTGTTCTACATAAACTTTGGGATTGGCACATACAAATGTTCTCTATAATTTTTCTGTTGTACAGTATCACCTTGTAGCATTCTCTTTCACCTATAAGATGACTTAATGTAATAATTAAGTTTGCTTCCCAAGTTAATCACATACAGTCACCCAAAACAGCATGGGTGAATTTGATGAAATCTGTGCCTTGATTCCACCCTATAGGTATGCATAATACAACTGCCTCCTGGAGACTCATGGGTCAAAAAACAAAAACCTAAAAAAAAATGGGGGGGATACAGATAGATATGAATCCTTTTTGTCAAAAACCTTGCAATTCAAATCTTAAAACTAACAATGGGAAAAGATTTGTATGTTCCAACAGGTCAAAATATCACCAACATAATGGCTGAGAAAGAAAAGATAAAGCTTTGCATAGAGTAGGATGTACCAGAAAGTGCCAGCATAAAGCTTGTCCCATCTGAATACTGAAAGGAAGAAAAGCCTCAGATTGCTACAAACATCAAACCCCTCTGTGGATCTTACTTGTAACAACTATTTACAATGAGTCCTAATGAAACTTACCTTCTAGGTGTCACAAAGGTTTTAATACGAGAGACTTTCTTACCTCCCCCCACATAGAACAAGGAGAAATATGATGATGATGTCGTTCTCCAACTGTAAATTGGAGACAACTGTTATAGAGGTAATCTTTTATAAAACTGGTAAAACTGCCTTCTTTAATTGACTAATAGACATAGGTACTGTAAAATGGATTATTCTCTATTCAGAACCAAATATAATACTAAAGTCTCCTTAAGCTGTGCACTTAAGCAAAATATATTAATACAGGAACTCTGACATCAGCAATGGATTATTCTACCAAGGAGATGTTGGCCAGGGGATCCAAGCCCCACCCCCAAAAGGTAAAGTCTCCTTGCCTCTAAACTGGGATATCTGCAAGAAGAGAAGCGATAAGGCCCTGCTGTCGAAGACTTGACGTTAACATGGGAAAGATGTATTGAGACCACATATGCAAGTGTACGGATGGTCTCTGGAATACCAGAGAGTGTTACCAAAGTCCACTAAACCAATAAAGCAAATATGGGTCTCCTTGAGTCAAGCAAGACTCATCCGTCAGCACCAGCTACACCTCACCTGCCTGGAAATACTGTGCAGCAGAGGCAGCCATATGCCTGCATATCCCAAATCTAATTGGCTATTGGCTCTCTCCTTGAAGGAATAACCCACGGCTGATGCCACAAGTTTACATCCGCTAATGGTTAGGAGATGTTATAAGCCACAGTAAGACCCTGTCATGTTTAAGAGAAAAAAATGTAATTCATGGATTAACATATCATCCAAACATTTGTGTCTATACCAAAGTAACCTACGATAACAATTAGTACTATATAAATACCTATATATCTAATTGCTTGTGCTTCATTAGTAGGATCGAAAGGTTATTCCTGGACAAACTGTCAGCCCATGAAAGGAAACAGCCAGTATTGACCAGAGTCCAAGACAACAGCTCCAGAGAAAGTAGACTGTTTTGCTTCTCATCCACCTGTGCCCCTTTTCTAAGCCTAGGGAACAATCTGCGAAAGAGGGGGCATGGTAGAGTGAAAGGGCTGCGATTGGGGTGAATGCTAAAACTACAACAATATAGCCTGGACACTCATTTGATCAACTTGATTGAACATAGAAGCCCCCCCTGCTGGATGGTGGGACCCATGGGCGATGTGGGTTTGGTCACAACTACTTGCAAATTGGTTTTACATGAAGGATGCTTGTACTCATAAATTATCACTTATTGCTAAAAAATGAAAAAAAAACTGAGAGAAAGATGCAGGACAGTTGTGGCAGAATACATGATCTGGGATGGGGTGGGGTGTGGTGGGGGGAAGGGAAAGGGAAATATGCCTGAACTGAATTGGAAAATGATGTATGAAATACACAAAGCATCAATAAAACAAAAAAGACCTGTGATTTCCCAAATCCTTGTGTTCTTGATTTACAGTAATGACTAATTCTATGTGTCCATAAGGTATCCAGATATGTGCTCTAGTGTTATTCTAGGTTTGACTTTTTTAAGATTTATTACTATCCTGCATCGTGTGTGTGTGTGTGTGTGTGTGTGTGTGTGTGCATGTGTGTACAGGTCACAGCGAACTTATACAGGTCAGAGGATAACTTCCAGGTATCAGTTCTTTCCTTCCATAATGTGAAATCCAGAGATGGAACTCAGATTGTCAGGCTTGAGTGCAAGTCCCTCATGCATTGAGTCGTATCACTAACACCTATTCTCAATTTCTCTCAGAATTTTTGTAAGATAAATAGCTGAATTGGAAGCTTTAAAAGTAGTTTCTCCTTGTGGGTGACCTTATGCCTCGAGGTGAAAGTTGAGGGAATCATAAAGATGAAGACCCTGAATGAGAAAGGTCATCCTTTTCCTCTCAGTTTGTGATCTGGACCTTATTTTATTTCCTTGGCCTTTTTCGAATGGTGAATCTGATCTGAGGATGAGAGTCCCAACATCAGTTCCTCAAGCTTTTGAAACTTTTTCAAATAAATATTTTATTGATACAAGAACTTCCTACAATGTATTTTGATCATTTTCAGACCCTTAGCCCCCACCCCTAACTTACTGCCCCTCACTACAAGTCCTATATTATTTACAAGTTTTAAATGTCTATCAAATATAATGTTTTTCCAAAATCCTTATATGATTTATTCATAAGTTTGAAATACTCTCATTCTGTTTTCAGTCTACGTCACATGGAAGCTTTGTTTTCGAACACTGGGCCCAGATCTAATAGAAATTTATTTTAAAGTGTTTCTTTTGAGGAACCCACTATGTATTCTACAAATCTTCTCTTTTCATCCACACTGTGTTAGCAAGAATTCCATCATATACATATTAAATAATCTGGAAGTTAATGCAGCATCTTAATTGAAACATAAATGTCAAAAACAAATGAGTTGTGCAAGTGTGAATGTGGATGCTACATGATGTTACATCATGCCTTAAGATGAAAAGATGTTAAGTACAATTAGAAGATACTTTGTCTGATATAAGAAAAATATTAATATTGGTTTTTAACAATAGTTCTATTTTCCTTTTGTACTTTTATGTTTTAGTTTAAATATATTTATTTTATTTGCATTATTTTAAAATAAATAACATAAAATGAATAAAAATCTTTGTATAGGTTGGAGAATTCAGAAAGGAAGCATATGCCAAACTCCTATTACAGCAACAGTGACAAATGTCAATGTATTCTTGAAGCTGAGTAATGTAATTTTCTCAGTAAAAAAAAAAAAATACTCAAAACTTATAGTAGACATATAGGATTGTGAATTTATCTTTTTAAGTAGTGTTACCTGTTTTTAGTCTCAGAAATATACCAATTAGCTATTAAAGAAGTTTCTTTTGTACTTCCCAGATTGTAATTTTTATCTCTAGGACTTCAGTTGGATGATTTACATTTTCTATAGGGAACAGATGGAAGTGCACTGGAGCTATAGAAGAGGAATGGAAAAATTATGGGACACTTCTTTGTGCCTAGGGATGGGAGACGTCCAACATCAGGTCCTGGGTGCCCAAGACCATATGTGGAGTCAAAAATCATAGCTGCCCTTCAGAGGAGTTGGGAAATCTATTCTAGAGAATCAGAGCTCCCAAGACTAAAATATTCAAATGGCGGTGATCCCCTCTGTCCCCATGATAAGCACAACACGGAGTCAAAGCCACTGCCATGTATAACCTTAAGCCTTGGACAGGGATTGTGTGGAAAGCAGTCACTCAGAGAAGGCGGAAACCATTGCCGGAAATCAGGAAGTCCTCCATCTTCCAATCTGCTCCATCATCTATCTACCAGGAGAAGAAGGTGGAATCATGGCTCACCATTGGTAACCAAAGATCTAGGCTCAAGTGAGGGGATCACAAACCCAGTGCAACTAAGGAGGCCACACCTCTAGGTTCATGGGAGTGATGACAGCTCCAGGCTCTTGTGAGGAGATAACATCTCCAGCTCAGGGAAGGAGACCACAGTTCCAGTTTCATGGCAGGGGACCACACCTCCAGCTCACAGGGAGGGACCAAAAACTCCAGCTCAAAGGAGGGGATTCCAGCTCCATCTTGAAAGATTCTACAGAATATTTATCATCAACATGAAAATATCACAATAATGTGATAGATGCTTAATGTCCTTAGCTGAAAAGTATTCCCGCTACAATATGCATGAAGTTTCTTCTCTTGCTCCACAGTCTGGAGGCACACTCTTTATAAAAATTAGGCTAGGAAATCTATAAGTCTTCAAGTTAATTTTAGCAATGTTTTCACATTTTTAAATAATGCTTGTCTTTTAAATATTAAATGTTTATAACATGAATATGTACTGTATAATTTATTCTGGCTCTTGCTATTTTCAAGAAATATGTGCCATATATAAATTATATATACATATATTTGACATGTAATTTTAGTTCATGTTTTTCTCATATTGAGAGCAAGACATACTACTTATTATACCATTTTTCTGTATAACTGGATGTTTGATAGATGTCTTAATTTGGGAGTGTTATAAAAAGGACTGGATCACCATATGTAGAAGAACAAAATTACACCCCTACCTCTCAACTTGTAAAAAGTCAACTCCAAGTGGATCAAAGACCTCAGCTTGAAACCCAAAGCTCTGAAGGTGATAGAAGAAAAAGTTGGTAGCAATCTATAAGACATAGGAGTAGGAAAAGACTTTCTAAATCAAACAGCAGCCACAAAGGAAACGAGGTCAACACCTGACAAGTGGCACCTCATCAAACTCAAAAGCTTCTGTACAGTGAAAGAAACAATCAAGAAAGTGAAGAGAAACCCACGAAGTGAGAGGAAAACTTCACCAATGATACATCTGGCAGAACATTAATGTCCAAAATATATAAACTACTCAAAAAACAAAGAAGTAAGAAAACAAAAGACTTGCTCAAAAGATGGAGTAAAGAGCTGAACAGAGACTTCACCAGTGAGGAAATAAATATGGCTGACAAACATCTCAAAATTGTTCAACATTGTTAATAATTAAGGAAATGCAAATTAAAACCACTCTCAGATATCATCTCACTCTGATAAGACTGGCTAAGACTTATCAGAGACGGCTGGAGAGATGGCTCAGTGATTAAGAGTGCCAACGGCTCTTGCAGAGGACCTGGGTTCAATTCCCAGCACCCACGTGGCAGCTAAGAACTGCCTTTAAGCCAGGTGTGGTGGTGCACACCTTTAATCCCAGCATGTGGGAGGCAGAGGCAGGCAGATTTCTGTGAGTTCAAGGCCAGCCTGGTCTATAGAGTGAGCTCCAGGCCAGGTGAGTCAACAGGGAGACCCTGTTTCAAAAAAAAAAAAAAAAAAAGACTGCTAATATCAAGAAAACAAAAGATAACCAACTGCTGGAGGGTTGTGGAAATGGGAACATTCATCCATTGCTGGTGGGAATGTAAACTTGTACAACCATTATGGAAAGCAGTTGTGGTGAACCCTTGAAACAAACCAAATGACTCTACCCCAACCAGAGGGGGTGGGTGAAAAAATGTTTAAACATCTACACAAATGGAGTACTATTCAGCAATAAAGAAAGATGACAAAAAGTCATGAACTTTGCAGGTAATGGGTGGGAACTCGAAAGCCCTTATGCTAAGTGAAGTAACAATGGCCCAGAAAAGCAAATGGTGAATGGTGTTCCCTCATTTGTTGATGATAACACCAAATCCCCAAATGAAAAGCAAGCTGAACAACATTGTGTTGATTATTTCGTTTTATCTGAAAGCAAACTGTTTTGTTATAATGTAAATCTCTTGAAGGGGCCTCTAGAATGGACCTACCACTTAAGTTTCGATCCTATGTAATTAGTGTATATGAGTGGAAGGTAGTGTATTACGTATTTTAGAGGTAAAATAAAAATTAAAGGAGGAAAATGTGAATTCCTAAACATATTTTTGATTAACATACAGTTTATTTACCCAGAGGTCATAAGTTTGAATGCAATATGTTACGAGGAGAAGAGGGGCATTTGTTGAGCAAGACAAAGGGATCAATAAAAACATCAAAAGACTGGTTTAAAGAACTGAATGAGTAATGGCTTACTCTAGCCCAGAAACAAGAAGCCTTGCAGTGAAAATGTTTAAAAGACTGAGAGAAAGATCCAGGCATGTATTGCAGAGTGCATGATCTGGGGTGGAGTGAGAAGGTACAGAGGGACCTCTGTCAAATTGAACTAACCAATAGATGTCTGCCTATACAAACCATCCATAATAGTATTTAAAACCACCACACGACTACAAACACTAGGGCATCTATCCTAATTCACACATGAAAAGAAAGGAATATCGCAACATTCATGTAACTATTAGTCCCAAGCTTTAATAATACAATATCAGGTTTTTAAAACTGAATATACGGGCTGGAGAGATAGCCTAAGCGTTAAGAGCACCGACTGCCTCTTGCAGAGTACCCCGGGTTCGATCCCAGCGCCCATGGCGGCTAAGGAACCGTCTGTAACTCCAGGGTCCGAGAAACTCCGGTCGCAGGGGAAATCCGAGAAGACCCTCTTCTGAACGCCGCGGGCAATGCACGACACGGTGCTCAGACTACATGGGCCCCCAGACAGTAACACTCATACACATACAAAAATAAAATAAAATGAAAAAAAAAAAAAAAAAAAAAAAAAAAAAAAAGGTTTAAAAAAAAAAAAAAAAATAAAAGGGATATGAATATACTGACTCTATGGTTCCCTTCCACCCTTTAAAGATTTAATTTGTCAATCTTTTCATCACAAGAGAAAAGGAGGTGAAAAAACACCTCAAATCAATAACTATGCCTTGAATCCAACTGATATTGAGGTCAGAAGCAAAAGCAATGCTCTAAAAATTTCAGAAGGAAGCAATTATAGAGAAGCAGAGATTATCTGAAGGTGACTCTCCGGCAACATTCATAACCAAAATAGAAAAAAAAAATATTAGAGGATGCTGAAGGATTTGAAGAGGGTGAAAACCCATGGGAACCCCACCTTGATGATGGGGACAAACACTCTGGAATACCACTTCTGGTGTTATTAGGAATGAAAATATACTTAAGAATGATAGTTGGGATGTTTAGCATGGAGATAATGTAAAATCAGATGAATTCATCTTAAATACAAGAAAAAGAGAGAGAAAACCCAATATTCACACAAAAAATGAAGATATGAACTTTAAATGAAGAAAAACTGTGAGGATCCACTTGATTCTTTGTCCCATTCTGAAACAGTCCATAGAGCTCATGGGAGAATTAAGTCTATTCACAAGTATTTGTCCCGTTCTTTTCCTTTCTTTATGTATTTTTGTTCCCTTTTGTACTGGATAAATTTTATGTTTTGTTTATTTACTGCCTGGTGTGGAAGCTGTTTCTTTATGTTCATATTATTTTAGAATTTATTCTTATTCTGAAATTGTATTTTTACAAATTTCCAAGCAGATATTGAATTCTTCCTACATGGCAAATAAACTCTTTAGTCTCTAATTTTGTTGGCTATGACCCTGCTATATGAGATTTCTCTTTGAGACTATGCTGGCTTTTTGACCTTGACTTTAGACTTTATCATAATAGTCATTGGTATTAAATTTACCTTATTTCCACTTCATTCTCATTCCTCAGGATTGAATCATGTTTCCATCTTATGTGTAACTTTTCACATAGGCTGTATTCTTCATGATCATGGTATATTCCCTTATTTGTTATTTGAAAATGACTATCCCTATTCTTATTTTAAGAAACAATTTTGTTAGTGTTCATTTTCAGTGTTGATCAATTTTGATAATGTTCACTGTTGATCAATCCAGGACACTTTATGTCTCATCAATTTAAAACAGTTTTGTTCTTATTTTTTCCTCTGTTTGGTTAATATTAATATGTCTTCTTCGTCTTTGGGTGTGTTTCATGTTATCACTACTTTTTTCCATATACGTGTAATCATTCATTAAGATCCTGAATAGAAATATTCACATTAGACTTTCCAGAATTTCCCAACTACTCTATACCATCAATCTCTCCTTTCTTTTGTACACTCCAAAGAGAACTTCAGAATGTTTATTTGGCTTTTTATTTCAATATGTCTGAATTTGTCTCATTTCTGTAATCTTGGAAAAAAAACAACTTTTTAGACATAAATTTTATATCTTTAGATACCGATTATTCAATTCAAGCTTCTGGTTCATATGCTGTGTTGGAGTGTGTGCATGTGTGTGAGTGTGTGTGAATCTGAATTCAATTATTCTGAATGTGAATTATTGTTTGCAGATTCCAGTTTATGCTCATCTCCAGTGACCTCTTTCATTTCTTTCTTTTTTTTTTAATGTGTATGAATGTACTGTCTGCGTGTAGGTTTGTGCACCCGTGTTGTGCAATGCCGCGAGGTCAGAAGAGGGCGTTGGATTCCCCTGGAACTGGAGTTCTCCTGGAATTGGAGTTACAGACGGTTCTCGGCCTCCATGTGGGTGCTGGGGATTGAACCCGGGTCCTCTGCAAGAGCAGTCAGCGCTCCTAACCGCTAGACCATCTCTCCATCCCCAACCTCTTTCATTTCTTTTTTTTTTTTTTTTTAAATCAATGTTTATTATTTAAAGTTGATTTGGGGTTGACTATTTCAATATTAAGGTTTAACTAAAGCTTGTACGACCCAGGGCTGGTGCACAAGCATAGAGAAACAGTGGCTTACAGTCAACTGTAAGCTTTCACATGTGAACTTGTGATAAAGTAGAAATCAGGCACGGGGCCCATGCCAGCTGGTACAAGGTCTCAATGCTGCGAACCAAGAGAATCGGGTGGCGCGGCCTGACCCTGGACTGAGACACACAGAGCTGAGTACTGTTTGGCGAGGAAGAGTATGCCATTTACCTAGGATCTCTTAGCTATGCTGACTTAGCACTCTTGCGTCTGTTTGCACCATAAGGACATCTGAATCTTTGGGAGCTTGACTGATCAGGGCCTTAGCTGGTAATGCCATGTAAATGGATGATTCTTGATGGAGAGGGTTGCAGCAAATGGAGGGAGCATAGGTTTGTACAAATCTCCAATAAATATTATATATATATATCTATATACTATATATATATAACTAATATATATATAACTAATATATAATAAATGAAATCAGTTAAAGCAATGTCCTATAGCACTGCAGGGGTGCATGCCTTCCTCCAATATTCTTCCTTCTTTATAGTGGAATGGTTTTTATAACAAATACCCATAATTTTCTCTACTTTCTTTGACATGCTTTTTCCCTCCTTTCTCATGTATTCTTCTCCAAATTGACCTGCACTTCTTGCTGTGGATCACTGCATCAGATGACTTCCTTTATATGTCCATCAACATGTAATTTCTTTGGCATTTCAACATACCATCAATTGATGTGTACAATGAAATATTAAATCAGTGTATTAGAGTGAAGAGATACTTCTTGAATAGGAGCGGAAAACTGAAATAATTGGTCTAAACCATGTGTTTATCGGCAAAGCTATTTCATCTTTGTGAAACTGTGTGGGAGTTGGCAAGATGATTCATTGGGTTAAAAGCATTTGCTGTGAAGCATTTGCTGTGCAAGCATAATAATCTGAGTTCAGCCACTGGAATCTATGTAGAAAGGAGAGAACTGATTCCCAAAAGTTGTCCTCTGACTACAACACATGCAACAAGGCTTGTTGGCACACACACGCACACACACACACACACAGAGACACACACACACTCACAACACACTCTACACATACACGTCCAAACGCACTAATAAAGATTATTTTGTTTCTATAAAACAAAAGTGAACATCAAGTGACGTAACATTTCTGAAACAGCTTTGTTATGTCCTATTAAACCTACAATTATGAAAGATTATATCTTTTCAGTCTAATACCATTAGAACTCTGTCAATTTAAAGAAGCAATCAAAAACTGTGAGAAAATAATTTTGTTTGGCTTTGAGTACATTTGAAAATTTAGTAGCCCTCTTAGTCAGGGTTCGGAATGGACTGTCTTATGGTGCCTGCACATGTATTTACAAAGAATTTGTTTGTCGCAATTAATGATGCTGTCCTCATGAATATTTGTAAAACTTAACAGAAGACACCTTTGTAATATACCTCTGTCATCAGCATCACTGAAAAAGAATCATGTAACATAGTGGATTTCATTACCTGGATTTTTATGAAAGCAACACAGCTGCTCAGTGTAACTTTCCCTGTTGCTTTGCAACTCCAGGTGTGTGTGATGCGAAAGATTTGGAGCTCAATGCAAGAAGCCAAGAGAACATGATTATGTTGAATCTCATCATGCCAGGGGCCCACATTCCATGGCAACACCTCACTTCACTCTCATGGACACTAGTGTTTCCTTAGTAGGGCTTCCCAAATTTGGTTTAAGGTACACTTTGAAGAATAAACTGTAAACAGTAATTATTTGAAAAGCCGATCTGCACATTCTCTTTGTTTCCTCTGTAATTTGGAAAAAGCATTGGTGCTGTTTGCATGAATCTATTACTTAGGTTTCTTATTTTATACTTAATATTTTTAATTAAAATATTCTTTCTTAAGATACAAAATACTGGGGCTGGAGAGATGGATCAGCAGTGAAGAGCTTCGCCTGCTCTGGCAGGGGACCTGGGTTCAATGCCCTGCACCCACATGGTGGCTAACAATAATCTGAGACTCCAGGTGCACAGGAATCTAATGTCATGACTTTTTCTGACTCCACAAGCACTGCATGACACAGGCAGTGCACTTACACACATGCAGCCAATACACTTATAAGCATAAAATAAAATAATAAAGAAAATATAAAAATATATCAGCATAAGTATTTTACAGAAAATTTTTATATCTTTTCACCATTGTCCTCCATGCTAAATTATAAGAAAGCCGAGAACCGTCTGAAACTCCAATTCCAGGAGAACTCCAGTTCCAGGGGAATCTGACACCCTCTTCTGACCTCCGCGGCATTGCACGACAGGGGTGCACAAACTTGCATGCAGACAGTACATTCATACACATACAGAAATAAATAAAATTAATAAAAAAATTTAAAAAAGAAAGTCTACAAATCAGAATATTAAAACTAAAGAGATAAAAGATATATTTGGCCATTCGTGTACATGAAAATTAACTGAACAATAGAATGTATTATATTAGTTTCATGCCTTAGCTTGATAAAATTATAATTAATGTATGACATTCACACCTCATATCTGTAAATAATGGCCAATATTTTTAAAATGTGCAACTAGTAAAGATTATAATATAGCACAAATTCTTTTCCTTGAAGCATTGTCAGAAAGTAGAATTTGCATTATTCACGGTGTTTAAAATTCCACTGCATAGCCAGTCTTCCACCTCAGCTGACCTCTCATGCTTGGGTTTTAACACCTCAAATTCTGCACCTTTTATTCCTCCCATTAGGATGATAAGCATTTTGGAATTCACAAAGCTTTATTCCTTGGATTTTGACTATTGGCAGTTCCAGTAATAGAGACCATACATGATTTTCCAAAATTAGTCACTAGTTTACTATTTGTTCAGCTATCTTCGAATATTGTATCATCTGAGTAAGAGAGTCAAGTGGTAGAAAATATATCTCAATCTATATTCTATTTATAGGGAGTATGAGATCGGCATTAAGATTGGTAGTAAGATAAGATTTCTATAAGCAGAAGCTGATAGTTGCTTCTTCATACGGCTAACCCTAACCCTAAACACGTCTTCTTCACAGTTTAGAATTTACTCATTTCCTTTCTTATCACTTTCCACTTTCTAGGCTCCTGAAACCAAGCATAGTGAGAACTATTTAGAAATCACATTGGCTTATCTATGAGCAACAGGCTTACAAATCGCTTGAACTTATCCTCAGACCTGTAGCTCAGTTAAACTGATTCAATTAGTGTGGAAAGGCTGGCTGGTATGGAGAATTCCAAACCCAAGGTCAACAGCACCCAAGGAAGCTTATTACTTTTTTTCAAATGCCTTATTGACACAGTTCTTCAAGCTGTTTGGAAAGAAAATTATACATCTGAAGTACAATGTATCTGCAGTTGAATTTTGCAGCTACAATTTTCCTTTGATTTCTTCCTTCAGGAACTTGACCATATGGGCAGAGTAGACAGTAAACACTCCAGTATTTGATACATTAAATCTGAGAAGTCACTACTTCATGTCTGCTTGAATGACTAAGTGAGAGGAATGTAAGTTCTCTAACTCACTTTGATAATACCCCAATTATTACAGAGTCAATAACATCAAGAATCAATGAGTTCTTGAGATGCTATTTGTTAGTGGGATCCAATCCACAGAGTAGTAACCTGTATATGCTTTCTTCCTAGGATTCTGATCTCTGCCCAATGGGGAAGAGTTAAGAAGAAATTATACCCAAGTTCTACTGTCTTTATTATAATGTAATAGCTTGCATACAAAGTGTGGGTTTCATTATTCCATTTTGATTCGTATATACAATTATGAATGTTCTGAATTTATTCAGTATCGACTTCTTATTCCCCTGCCCACTCTGATCTCCTTCATTTTCTGTTGTGTTAGTCCCTTTTCTGTTGCTGTGATAAAAGCACCATGATCAAGGGAACTTAGGAAAAGAAGAATTTATTTGAGCTTACAATTGACAGTTGCAGGGAATTAGAGTCCATTGTGGTGGGAGGCATGGTGGCAGGAGCTGGGGCAGAAAGCCGAGGTTCACATCTTCCAATGAGCAGGAACCAGAGAGAGAGCAACTGGAGCCTGCAAGGCTTGTTGAACTCACTAAGACCACCCTGAGTGGCATACTTCCTCCAGCATGGACACACCTTCTAAGACGTCCCGAAACAGTGCCACCAACTGGGGACAAAATGTCTGAATACTTGAGGCCTATGGGGGACACTCCCATTCAAACCACCACACCTCCTGTTCCTGATCTCCTTTGTTTCCCACTCCACAGTTCATCACTCCTGTCACACACACATTGCCCTACCTGACATTCTTATCTGTCCTTTTACATTTAGACCTCCCCTTCCCTAGAGCTTCTTCCACTAACATTCTACGAATATGTACATATGCAAATTTCCATACAGATTCTAAATATATGAGAGAATATTTATTTTTCTTTCTAATTCTAACTTATTTTGCTTGATGTGATCTCCAGTTTCATCCACTTTCCAGAAAACATCATTATTTTAATCTTTATACCTAAATATAACTCCATTGTGCTCTTTGCCACATTTTCATTATCTGTTCATTTATTGATGGAAATTTAAGCTGGTTCTGTATTTTAATTTTTGTCAAGCATGCTGCCATCTCTGACACAATAAGCTACATACCTTGAGGTATAATCAGGAATATAAAAATTGAACTAGATATATTGATTTTTTTACTTTGTAATATCTTTTTTTATTAAGATCATATTACTCACAATGAGAAACCATTTTTTCCCTTTTGTGATCCAAATCCTTAACCTTCTCCATTTAAACAAAATGTGTTGCTCTGATAAGATTTCCCCTGGTGCGCAGAAGACAGGCTATGCTCAGACAGTGTTAGTTAGCCTTCATTCTATGAAAAGAGAAGCTTGAGAATTTGAAATTTTCCAGGAGGATGAGTGCATCAGTATCAACATTTAATGTCTTCTTTCAGGGCCTATGCTCTCAGTGAGATGAGGAAGATGGTGAATCCACTCTTTCTCACCAAAAGCAAGAGGTGCTGAATGTCTCTCATTCCAAGCTGTGCTCTACTTCTTTCTACCTTACTGATTAATTTTTATGAATTCAGTGTATGGATCTTAACGATTCACCACTTTGCCATATGTTCTGTCTATACCAGTGAGAGAGTTTGGGATGCACTCTATAAATAGTACAAGTAACAACCCCTGTGGACTCCCTTTCTTGGTCTTTCAAAATCTATTTCTACATCATTTCTCAGACATGCTCTAACTCTTGCCCAGTGGCATCATTTCTCTAGTAGTTTCCTCAGCACAGTATTTCTTATAATTTTTTTTCTAAGAAGCTAGAAATTATGGTCAGGGAGTTTCACTGGGAAATATGGTCTCTCAGAATAGAGAAAGAAAAACACCATGGATGGTTGACTTTTTTACTCCTTAACAAAAGGGCACCTATCTGTTGAAACAGGATTAAAAACTAATTTCCAGTGAATTTTTAAATGATTATTGTAACACATATCATAGAACACTATATATATATATATATATATATATAACCTACATCATGATACCCATACAATTGAATATGAATATATACTTATATAGACAGTGATTTTAAAAACTGGAAGCAGAAGAGAAAGAAGGAGACTAAGAGATATTTCAAAAGGAAAAAAATGGAATGAAGATGTGTTCACAAGAATATGCCTTAAACATATCAAATGATTTACTGATTTAAGATTACATGGTTGGGGCTGGAGAAATATTTCTGTGACTTAGAGCAGTTCGTGCTCTTGTAGAGGACCCAGGTTCAATTCCCAGACCACATGGCAGTTCGCACCTTTCTAAAACTTCACTTTTGGGGCTCTGATGCTCTCTTCTGGCCTCCATGGGCATCCAGTACACAGATAATGACATATAGGCATGCAGGCAAGTACACATACCCATAACATAAAAATTAAATATCATTCAAAAATGATTAGAGGGCTAATTAGCCTTGCCAGATGAACAGGGATTGCAAGCTATTAAATCCTTTCAAACTTTCACTGGTTCTAGGGCTCCATGGTAGAAGTGAATATGGCTTTCTTCTTCCCATACACAGAGGATGCAGGATCCAGTCTTCTTGAAGCATAGCTGAACATCTGTCATGATAAATGTTGATTGTCAACTCAATGAGGTTTAGAATTCACCTTAAGAGACGATCTTCCAGCCACATCTGTTAGAGGTTTAACTGAGGAGGGCAGCCCCACCATGACTATGGGCAGCCCCACCATGACTATGGGCAGCCCCACCATGACTATGGGCAGACCAACCATGACTACGGGCAGCCCCACCATGACTATGGGCAGACCAACCAGGACTATGGGCAGCCCCACCATGACTATGGGCAGCCCCACCATGACTATGGGCAACCCCACCATGACTATGGGCAGACCCACCATGACTATGGGCAGCCCCTTTCTATGGTTTGGAAACTTGGACTGAATTTTTTTAAACTAATGTTTTATTGAAGCTCTATGAATTTCATACAAAATTACATTACAAATCAAATCTAACCCATGCCCTCTTCCCTGCCCCCCCCCCCGCGCCACCAGAGCTCATGCATTCTGCCAAACATTTTTCATCTTTTTCTCAGTCTCTCTCAAAATTCTCAATGCAGAAGTTTACTGTTTTGAGCAGAAGTTCACTGTTTCAGTCAGTTCTTTGATGCAGTCTTTGTTGTTGTTTCTTCCAATATGCATCAATCACTCCAAAATATGCACATATGCATGCCATATATATCACAGGTTTTAGCATCTTCAGCTTATGATTTTTTTTATTAGGCTGAAAGATGTCATGTTTGAAGTCTCCTCCTTGGCAAGCCCAAACCACCATCAGTTCTGCGCTTGTGCTCCCACATTGGGGTTTTCCCCTTCCCATGGTCACCAAATGAGGTCCAATAAGCACCATGTCCTGTCTTGATCTTCTTGTACTGGTCTCCATGATACAGTCTGGGTAGTCCAACAATGGCAGTCTATACTCCTAAGAAGTGGAAACCCCAGTAGTAGCTCAGTCCATAAGTTGGATGTCTCAGCAGCCCCCATCTGGCACTGAAGGTTTGGAGGATTCTTGGAAAGACATGAGTGCTCACTCCATATTGGAAGGTTGAAAAGCTGTGTCTTCTCACATCTTTGAAGGATGGAAAAAGCAGTGGCAGCCACAGGGTAGCAGCACTTGCCAGTAAGACAGGCAAAACAACTGTACTTTTACTAAGATCTCAAGTTTTATACCTGAAGTACAATTTCTCAGGCCTTACTATTTATTTATTTATGGTTATACTTTCCTTTTGGATGTTTAAGGCCACACAGTTAGCCCAGATTAAGCGAGGTTTTTTTGTTTTCTCAAGGTCAGTTGAGGATCCGCTCCTCAAGAATCACTCAGTTTTTTTGGGGGGGAGACAGGGAACCCCTGGCTCCTTTTGGCTTTTCAATCACCAGTTCCATGCACTCGAGGACAAAATTAGGACTTCCTATACCAGGTTTCCCTTTTTGAAGCATAAGCAGACTTTCCTCTTTATAGACTGGACACTGGCTGAAGTCCCATTAGTGGATCTCCAAGATCTCCTTGCACAGGAAGACTGGTGACTCACATTTGCAGGACATTTCAAGAGATACTCCATGCATAGTCCCCTGGGGCTTAGTTGACCTCTGAGGGCAAGCAACAAAGTTATCCCTTAAGACCCTCAGCCAAATTGGTATGGGCATTAAGTATGGTCATTTAGCATCCAGAAAAGCTGTTACACCAGCCTGATACTTTTTTTTTTAGTCTTTTTGAGACAGGGTCTCCCTTTAGTCCCAGCTGGCCTGGAGTTCACTATATAGACCAGGCAGGCCTTGAACTCACAGAGATTTGCCTACCTCTGCCTCCCAAGTGCTGGGATTAAAGGTGTGCATCACCACACCCGGCTTCACCCTGATACTTTTAACTACTTTATAATATTTTAGAATATGCTTGGACAAAAGCTCAGGCAGCCTTGCATAAGAAATACTAAGAAACACTCCCATAAAATAAATACTGTGGTTAAACATAATGTCATGACAAACTAATTTTTTTTGCATTCCTTTGATCTTATATTACTCTAAAATATACATCCATATTCTTCATCCATATACCAAAGCTTCCTAACTCTGAAAGTAGCTTAGTTCTAGAACCTGTTAAGGGATTCACAGTATAAGAGCACAGCTGTTTACAGATCATATTAACATTGCTCAGTTTGCCATACAATTAGGTAATTGGTGTTAGCATCCACAGATGAGGGATACCATTTATTGTTTGTTTTTCTGGGACTTTGTTACTTCACTTAGCATGATATCTTCTAGCTCCACCCATTTACCTGCAAAGTTCATGATGTCATCTTTCTTTACCGCTGCATAGAACTCCATTGTGTAGATGTATCACATTTTCTCTATCCACTTGTCAGTTTAGGGGCACTTGGATTGGTTCTAGCTCTTCACTGTACTTCAGGTGGTCCTGGGAAGTCCCCGATTTAAGCTCTGTGCACTCCAGACTGAATCTAAGAATGGAAAACTGAGAGCCAGAATTCATCTCCCTCTGATTCCTGAATACAAATATTATGACAAGCCACACCATATTTCTACCACCTGAGCTTCCCCTCTGTCATAAACTGTACCCTGAAACTATGAGGCAAATAAACATTTGTAATTTGTTTTGACCTTTATTTTGTTACATAAATGGAAAAACTAGTCAATACAGCATATGAAATTTTGTCAGTACAGTATGTATTGCTTTATGGTCTGGGATCTAAACATTTTTCAATTTTTTTTCTCCACATTTGAAGACTGAATGAAGGACCAAGTTCCTAAAGGACTCAAAACCATGTTTGTAGTAGTGTAGTGATATCTTAGGTCCTATGAAACTCACACAATATTCCTGAGCACAGTTACATATGAGAAGCTTGTCAGCATGCACTGAGTGAAGCCAGTGGGCTCAAGGGCTTTCATCTATGTCAGCTGGTACCTGTACAATACAGACTGGGGAGGGTGGTGAGAATTATCTTCTGTAACCACATTTGTCCTCCTTGATAATCAAATTTGATCAGTGAACCAATTCCTACCATTGTATAAGCCCTTCACAGACAATACCTCCATCACTAAAGAACATATTTGATGGGCCAAGAAGATGGTACATTGGGAAAGAGTGCTCTATCTCAAGTCTGACAACTTAAGCTCTCCCCCATGAATAATATAATGAGAGGAACCTCTGCCCCATGAATCACATGATGAAAGGAACCTCTGTCCCATGAATCACATGAGAGAAAACTCCTTCCAGTTGTCTTGTCACTTTCACATGTGAGATGTGACAGGTATGAGCTGACAGACAGACAGACAGACAGACACACACACACACACACACACACACACACATACACACACACACAAAGTAAATATATGTAGTGAAAATAATTTCTTTTAAAAAGTAATATAAGCCAGGCATGTTGGCACATGCCTTTAATCCTAGCACTTGGGGGGGGCAGATGCAGGCAGATCTTTGTGAGTTCAAGGCCAGCCTGGACTACAGAGTGAATTCCAGGACAGTTGGGGCTACAGGGAGACAAAAAAAAAGTAATATATATGGAAGATTTTTGTACAGGAGGAAGAAGCCAAGGAACACATACTATGTGTGCAGTTGACTACTGACATACTAGGTATATCAATTCCCCTTGCAATCTATCCAATTTTTTGTCAACAGTTTAAAAGACAAATCACAGAAATAAACAAGGAAACCCAAGTCTATTAGATTCTATTGGATTACATAATAGTATGTGTGGAAGCAGAATAGCACCATAATGTATTATTTAATTTCAAACTATGAAATTATTGTAAACTGTCTACCAACCATCCCAAATGTAGACAAATATTTCTAATCTCCATGGTAAGTCTACAAAGCAAACAATAACAACAACAGAGAGGCGCATTTCCAAAGTCTCTGTCCAGGTTAGGACTCCTCTCAGATTTCTATAATCCCAGGTCTTGAGTTGAGTTCTTCTGACAGTAAATTCACAGCAGGATAATGCTGCCTTCCTGCTCTTATTATTATTAATGCAGTTACCACCGAAAATTCTACTAGCTACATGCTTCTCTATGGATTGAGTTTATCTTCACAATATTCCTGGAAGACATGATGGCTTTTATTAGTACCATTTTGGCAATGACATAATGGAAAAAGGGGCACAACACAGTGAATCTAAAGTAAAGTTAGCTTCAGAATTCAAAGTATTTCAATACCTGCACACTCAAGCAAACAATTCACCATCACTTTATGGATTGCTGAAAAGAATCCCTATTGCACATAAATATTTTCTCCAAGGTCAAGTAGAAAATATGAATGACCTTGGTAGTTGAGGTAGATTGAAAAGGTTTTACATTATGAGTTTAGCTGTTATTTGCTTTTTGTCTGGGAATACTCTGACTGCTGCCTAGGATTCATTGCACGCCACTGTGAGTTTATTCCAGTCCCTTCATTGTTGAAAATATTTAAGCATGGTAATTAAGTATTGGTTTGGGGAAGGAAAGGACCATCATTCAGGCTGTCCAGAGCATGGCTATAAGCTTTTCCATAGACTTTGTATACAAGGCAAAAGACTGACACCTTAATCTGACTTGCTAGATCAAATCATCTTTGGTAATCTCTCTCTCTCTCTCTCTCTCTCTCTCTCTCTCTCTCTCTCTCTCTCTCTCTCTCATAAGTTTCTGTCATTTTTTAAACAAGTTCTCATTGTATATCCCTGGTTGTCCTGGACCTCACTATGTAAACCAGGCTAGCCTCTAACTCAGAGAGATCTCTCTGCCTCCCAAATGCTATTATTAAAGGTGTGAATCAGCACAGTAGACCTCAAATATCTTTCTTTATGCACACTCTGGCTACTCATGAACATGCTCTTACAGTATGCTTAGATAATATCACTACTTATTCCATTAATTCCCTAAAACTTTTCTATGTCCATTCAATGTTTTATTCTACTTAGCCTATATTTCAGAAACCCACTTCAGCTTTAAAATTCATGCTCAAAAATACTGTCATTTCTCTTAAGTTTTCAAGTTTTTCAGAGGGTTTTGATGCTAGTAATTTTGCTAACTTAACACAGAAAGAAACTCAGCTGGGGAATTTCTTCTAAAATACTGGCTTGTGGGCCTATCTGTGAAACATTTTATTTTTAAGTATTTTATAGAGCGTTTGTACATTTCATACAACAGTTCTTAATAAAATTTAGAACTGCCCCGTCCAGGCCCCTAGCTCCCCACCTGACCTCATGCCTTCCACCATACATTTTAATCCTGGTTAAGCATTTATACCCAGATGTCCTCCTATACAAGTTCATTGACTGGAGTCCAGTCAGCCTATCTAGAGATCCTAAGGAAGGTCTCCTCTGTCTCACCCATCAGACGTTTGTCTCCAACAGTTCCCAAACTAGGTCCAGCAGTCAGCCCATTTCCCATGCTCTACTCTGGGCCCTTGTCTAAGTTGGCATGGGTCCTGTGCTTTAGGTCAACATTGCTGCAAGTTCACAACAGCAAGGTTCCAGTGGCCTGAAAGCCTCTGTCTCTCTATGGACCAGCCCTGGCTCTTAAGATCTTTCTTCTTCCTCTTCTACAGTGCTCCATGAGCCCTGGGAAGGTGAGGTTTAATACAAGAGTCCTATCCAAGGACAAGCACTGCGCAGTCTTTTATGCTCTAAAACTTGGCCAGTTGTGGCCTTCTGTGTGTTGTTGGTTAAGTTTTGTAATTGTTACTTGATTGAAGAGGGTCCTGTCCACTGTACGTGGTGCTGCAACAGGGTAAGTGGGGGTGTGTGTGGTGGTTTGAATGAGAGTGTTCCCCATAGGCTTTAAGTATTCAGACATTTTGTCTCCAGTTGGTGGCATTGTTCTTGGAGGTCTTAGAAGGTGTGGCCATGCTGGAGGAAGTACGTCATTGGGGGCGGGCTTAGTGAGTTTAACAAGCCTTGTGGTCCCCAGTCTCTCTCTCTCTCTAACGGTGCTTATTGCTAGATGTGAACCTCAGCTTTCTGCTCCAGCACTGGTCACCATGCCTCCTGCCACAATGGACTCTGATTCCCTGGAACCGTCGATCATAAGCTCAAATAAACTCTTCCTTTTATAAGTTTCTTTGATCATGGTAGTTTATCATAGCAACAGAGGAGTGACTAATACAGTGTGGCATGTCAGAAAGCAGCTGATCAAGCCAGGGATAGTAGTCTAGCCAGAAGCAGATGCTTCTCTTTCTGTCCCCGAGTTCATAATTTGATTTGCTGTCCTGACTCCCTCAAACATGGATTGTGAGCTTGGAGATGTAAGCAGAAAAACAAAAAACACACCCTTTCCTTCCCAAGCTGCATTTGATTAGTGTTTCATCACAGCAACAGAACACAAACTAGAACAGAATTTGGTACCAGTTTGTGGCTTTTGCTGTGATGGACCTAGCTACATTCATTGGGAAGGCATGTGGAAGGCATGTGGAAGGCATGTGGAAGGCTCTGGAGCTTTTGCTTGGAGTTTAATCAACTTCTGTAGGAATTTGGAGGATAATTTTGACACAGGAGGCCTGTGGTCATGGTGGTTCAGAGGGAAGTTTGAAGGCCTTTCAGAGACTTTATTGGGGATCTTTATGGGACATTTTGCATTAACAATCTATAGTTGCTATTCAGCTGCGGCTGAAGAATCAGCTATGACTAACAAAAAGACTAGCAACACAGAAGTGAAATCTTTGCTTTACTGAGACAATCAGTACTGGTCACCTGGGGATGAAAATTCAGCTATGTTTAACAAAAGACCAGCATCATTAATGTGAACTATTCTGGGAAGTATTTCCTTGGGGTCAGCACACAGAAACTGTGGTCCACAGGGAACAAAGGCTGCATCTCAATCTGGAAGCAGAATTTGATAGTGTGTAAAGGGATCCCATGAAAGCTGCAGGACTGAAGGTGGAGAATAGTTGAGGCTTGGCCCTATGTGTGGTCATGGGAGTCCACTAGGGACGGTTCAGCCTCAGGTGCAGTGAGGATCCCAGAACACTTGCAAGTGTGGGATGGAGAGGACCTGAGTTAGGAGACAAGCTCTGTGCATGCATGTGTGTGTGTGTGCACATGTGTGTGCATGTGTGCGCGTGTGTGTGTGCGTGTGCATGCTTGTGTGTGCACGTGCATGTGTGTGCATGCATGTGTGCAAGCATTCACGTGTGTGTGCATGCGTGTGTGTGTGCGAGCGTGCATGTGTGCATGTGTCTGTGTGCATGCATGTGTGTGCATGTGTCTGTGTGTGCATGTGGTGCACGTGTGTGTTCGCATATGTGTGCGCATGCATGCGTGTGTGTGTGCGTGTGTGTGAGCGTGCGCCGGTGTGTGTGTGAGTGTGTGCATGCATGTGTGTATATGTGTGAGTGTGCGTGCGTGTGCGTGTGTGTATGTGTGCGTGCCTGTGTGTGTGCATGTGTGTGAGTGTTTGCGTGCCTGTGTGTGCATGTGTGTGCACGTGTGTGTGTGTGTGCACGCGTGTGTGTGTGTGTGTGTGTGTGTCTGTGTATAGAACTGGAGAAGTGAGCTGCTCAAGTCTTTTAGAGCCCAGAAGATAGGGAGGGAATCATAGAAGTACAATGCTCAGCTACACCGTTGTACTTTTGTTTTGCTTTAGTACAGCAGGTTCTTCCATTACGAAATAAAATATTGAACTTGTCTTGCTTAAATTTTATTTTACGGTTGAGACACTGGATTTTAAGAGAATTTGGACTTTTAAAATGTTGAGAATGTTAAGACTGTGGGAATGTCACCAGTTGGAATGCACTTTAAGATATTGACATGTGATCTCTAGGACAGGGAATGAAGTGTGTGGCTCAGAGCAAAGTGTCTGTGTGTCAAACTGACAAGAGGCCAAATGTGCTGATTAGTTTTTGTCAAATTGGCACAAACTGGATTCATCTTGGAAGAAGGAATCTCAATTAAGGAATTTTTTCCATCAGTCGGGCCTCTGGGCATGCCTGTGAGGCATTTTCTTAATTGTTAATTGGCATAAGAGGGCCTGGTGACCTGTGGCTGGTCTATTGTGTGGCAAGTAGGCCTGGGCTGTATGAGGGAAGCCATGACAGAGCTTCCAGGCAGGAAGGTGGAACAGAAACCATGGAGGAACACAACATATTGGCTTGACTCCATGCTCAAATTTAGCTGCCTTTTGTATGCAGCCTGGGATGACTGGCCACAGTAGGCTGGTTCCTTCTATATCAATTAGCAGCCAAGAATGCCCCATAGACATGTCAGTCAATTTAATGGAGAAAATTCCTCAGTCGAAGCTTTCCCTTCCCAGTTGTGTCAAGTTGATAATCAAGATTAGCCAATACCAACTGCTTCATACAGCAAACAGCATGCTCAAGAAAAGCTTATGGTATATAAGCATGGTGTGGGGGGGAGCAAGTAATAACTTGTTCACCTCGTTGTAGTTTCAGGAAGTAGGGAGGGTGAAGGAGAAGGGGAGGAGGAGTGAAGGATGATAGATAATAGATAGATAGATAGATAGATAGATAGATAGATAGATAGATAGATGATAGATAGATGATAGATGGATGATAGATAGATGACAGATAGATAAATAGATAGATGATAGATAGAAGATAGATAGATGATAGATAGATAGATAGATAGATAGATAGATAGATAGACAGATAGATGATAGATAGATGATAGATAGATAGATAGATAGATGATAGATAGAGGATAGATAGATGATAGATAGATAGATAGATAGATAGATAGATGAATAGATAGATAGATAGATAGATAGTAGATATATTGATAGATGATAGATAGATGATAGTTGGTAGAACGTAGATAGAAGATAGATGATATATAGATGATAGATAGACAGATAGATGATAGAAAGATAGATAGAAGATAGATAGATAGATAGATAGATAGATAGATAGATAGATAGATGATAGAAGATAGATAGAAGACAGACAGACAGACAGACAGAGTCGGGAGAGATGGCTCAATGGTTAAGAGCACTCACTGATTTTTCAGAAGACCTGGGTTTGGTTCTCAGCACCCACATGGAAGCTAAAAACTGTCTATAACTCCAGTTACAGGGGATCTGACACCCTCTTCTGATCTCCATGGTCATTGCATGACATAGGTGATCTTACATGCAGTCAATACACTCATACACATAAAAATATAAAAACAATAAATAAAATGAAATAATTCTAAAAATAGAAGAAAGATAGATGGATGATAGATAGATAGATAGATAGATAGATGATAGGCAATCAGACTTCAAGGGTTTGACCTTTTACAATTTGAAGGCTTGAGTTAGTTAAGAAGTCTCTATAAGGCTGTTATCCTGTGCCTGATGGTAAAATAAACTCTAGTAGCATAGCAATCTTTTTTTCTTTTAATTAGGGAAGACAACTTCATACCTAGAACAAATTATTTTAGCAATAAATGAGTGCTGCCCCTTTTATGATGGAAGTAGTTGCATGTAAATAATGTGACATGACATCTCCCCATGGGAACAATGCTCTATTGGGAATACCCTAGCTTCATGTTGGTCTCAGCACCTATTCTTTGCTGTGCTTGGATACTAAGCAGTGAATCAAACAGATCTGTTTTGGAGAGAAAAAGTCCATGGCACTGAATTGATACCTCACCTCCACTCCTGCTGTCAGGGTAATTTGCTCATGAGCCTTCTGGACAACAACAAGAATGGCTAGAGAAAGAAGCTAACTCCCCCAATAAATAATTCCTTCTATCCTCTGATTATGAAAACATTTCTCTGTGGAAACCATCCTTTGTTGAGCATTTACATGGAACACAAAGCTTCAACCTCCGCCTGTTTAGAAAAGTCAGACATTTCCCTGATCTCCAGACCTAACAACGTTCTAAATATGTTCCTTTGACATCTCTGACCAGCCATACTGTAAAGCTACATCTCATGAATTGGCATAGACTCTTATATACTATTCTTTCATGCAGGAACAACTAACAGCTATTGGTAATGCTACAATTCCATTTGCTAACGGATCCTCCCAAGTGAGGCTGTGGTACATAGTTAAAGAGCTATCTGTGAAACAAGCACAAGATTTGTCTTTCTCAGTCAATTGGTTATGCAGAGTCCCTCTGAGGATACAGAACCATGTAATAAAGAAAAGGTTATGATAAGACAGGAGTGTGGAAAATGGGGCCTGCAACCACTTCCTCCTACAATTTA